>VYZW01043981.1:20360-82483 GCA_013401315.1 Balaeniceps rex
AGCGGGGACCCTCGGCGCGGGGCGGGCGGCGGCGCCGGGGCCGGGGCCAGGGCCAGGGCCGGGGCCGGGCGGGCAGCGGAGTCTCGGCACCAACTTTTCCGAGGAGTTTTGGGAAGTCCCCCGTGTCCTTCAGGCATTTTAGGCGCCAGTGCTTAGCTCCGAGGCGGGGATCAGCCCGCTGGCTTGCTCTTGCCGGGGAGGAGCCGGTCCTGCCGGGGAAGGCACGACGCCGACCCTCGCCTGGATCAAAGAGTAGAAAATCTGCCGTTTCGGAGCGAAAATGACACTAAGCTGATCCGTGTGACGGGTACTTTGCCTTTCTTTGTTCTGCATGTCCCTCGGCGTCATCGTTTTCACACCATTTCTTAAAACTTCCAGTTAATTGGCCTGCTTTTTTTTTTATTTCTACTTAAGTGACCCGAAGAAAGGGTAATAAAATACCTCCCGTACACTCATTTGCCAGTTTGCCTTCTAGCTGTCCCCTGAAAATGACTGGTATGAGTTAAAGAAAAAAATGCAACATGTTCTTCATTGTCTACCTACTGTTTTGGCTCAGAATTGTTCTTTTGCTTTCCTGTGTGGAAAGTCACAAGTCCTGCAGTCTGGTGATTATTTTTTTCCCCCTGCAGGGCGGGCGCCTTTAATTCCAAAAGTGCTATTTGGAAGAATTCGATTGTTTTTCTGTTGTTCACATCACTTAAATACAGCTTAGGTACGTCTTGTATATTTGTAGCAAAAAATAGTTTCTCTGTTAGCAGGAAAAACCTGTCTGGAATCTTTTCCTACCAGAGAGATTACAGATGTCAGTACGAGACGTGACTTTCTACTGCATTCTTTAAAAAAATGATGATTTTGTTAAAGATACGCTTGCTATGTCTGACATCCAGAAAATGTCGGTTAGCTTGGCAAAGTTACTTAATTTTGAAATTCACAGAATTTACAGACGACAGCGTAGTCATGAGCTGCCTCACAGATACTACTGTTTCATAAAGAGATGAACGGAGTATTTCATTCTTTTGTGATGGATTTGATACTTCGAGTTTCCAACACTGTGATTTCCAAGTCACGGGAGACACGTGTAGTATGAAACAGTCTCAAGTCCGAAGAGCTTCCAGCGTAGGCTTGATTTTTACAGAGCAGTTTTGTGAGCATGGTTACATTGCAGCCGTTCATAAATGTGCTGATGTGCCTTTGCTATATGTGCTGTTGGTAGAAGGGCACTTATAACAGCGTTTAGAGCACAGGGTAGTTCTTGAACACTGTATATTCCCTTTTGTATTGGTCGGACAACATCCCCACGGGGAAGGTTTGCCAGTTTAGCTTTGGCAGTAAAGACCACTTGCGAAAGTGTTGGTGAGGTCCGGGTAGGTAAGTTGTATCCAGTGCGGGAAGGAGGAAGGAAGTCGCCAGCGTGACATAGGAGGACAGGGGCAGATGTGGGAAGGGAACACCCTGCGTCTCCTCCTCCATCCCCAGGATCTACCCCTGGGTTCAAGCTGCCTTTTTATTTTGCCATCTGAACTCCCTTCAAGTAAGTTTCCACGGGAGTAAATACAGCAAAATTCAGCTATGCAACGGCATCGTGACAGCTGAAGGTTTTCATGTGCCAGTACGGCTGTAATCCAGCTTTAAGAAATCCTAGGAATAGATATTGACTGGATTTCACCGATTTAATTATATTTAAAAATATATCCTCTGTTTCAGTGTTTTCCATGTTACAAGAGATGATTTTGATCTAGTCCCACACAACCAAAACGTGTTACTAACAGTTAATTCTGATATTCCTCCCAAACTGACCACATTGTTTTAATTCCCCAGTCATGACCAGCCATATGAGCAAAAACTATCAAGAGTGAAATTAAAATTAGATTAAGGTTTTCAGTTTAAATAAGCTGTAGCAAGTTATGTCTAATGCAGTACACAGATGAGTTCTTGAACGTGTACAGATGTGAAAGTGGGTCAAAACATTCTTATTTTGACCAAAAAAATCTTGTTTTGACAAAAAGTAATGCAATTTCCATAAAAGTATTCTCAGTGATTTACTGCCTTCTTGTTCAGCGCCATTTTTAACAGCTTATGTGCTTTTAAGAGTTACTAACATACTTAGAACATGTGTGTGTGGGAAACACGTACCTCTACAAACTAGGTGTGAATTTAAACTAATTTTATTCTTGAATAGAAGCCCACGTAAAAGCCTGGCTTCCTGTGGAGGCTGCATCCATTCGGTTTAACTGTACTCTGTGGGTATGTATTTCTATATAAAAAATAGATGGTAAAATGTTGTTCCATGCTCAAGCCCTCATTAGCCATCGGAGAAGTTCATTTCCTAGGTCGGTGACATTGGGTGTCGGAGTGATTTTATGTGAAGGTATTTTCTATCACCTCTCCTTTTTTTTTATCCCCTTCTGTCTCTGTCCGCAGAACATCGGCAAAGCTCTGCAGAAGGGATGCCGCTACTTGGTGATCGGCCTGCAAGGATTAGCGATGGCCTATTCCGCTCCCTTTGGGGTGGCAGCTCAGGTGGCATCCTTCACCCGCTAGCGCAGCTCTGTGCGCCCTACTGGGGAGGACGCGAGGCCATTGCTGCTTTCTTAGGATTAAATCTGAGACCCGCATCTGAGAAACCTGTTGGACAAATGGCCCCAGCCTGAAGCACCTCTGCCAGCCCCTTCCCCCGGACTGAGTCCTCTTCTCTGCACAAACTTCCAGTGCTTTATAAAGTCAGATCAGGTTGAAGAAATGCAAGCATGAGGAAATAATCTTCAATTAATTGAGCTGAAGTTTGTTCTCAGACATGAGTTGGTTTTCTAAAGCTTCGGGCTATGTGTGGAAGGAAGCCAAGGACGGATGGAAAAGCAAGTAGATGAGGGAGAGAGAAATGAAGGGAAGTAGAGGACGGGGGAGCAGCTGGGGAGGTGGAGATCTGAGTCTGGCTGCTGAGAGGAATTGTCAAAGCAGTGGAGGAAACAGATAACGAGGAATCAGAAAAAAGTAGTCTTTGGTTTTCTGATGTCCTTCCTCCCCACCAAGAGCGTTGAGATAATGAGTATACTTAAAAATGTAATCAGACATAAATGGACTGTGGTCTGGGACATGGTGAGATTTGCTGCATCACTGCTGTTCATCTCAAACACTGGAAATCATGGGCCTTTAAATCTCAAGACTGATGTAAAAATCCAGAAAGAAAATGAGGTGTTTGTCTTCTGATTTTTGGGGCATTAAAGGATCACTGTGATTAATATTTTAAACTTTTCCTCTGCTGCTGTGAAACCTGCATTTACATCTCTTACTGAGAGTGGAGTTTATATCTGACATACCTGATGCCGGAAGCTGGGGCTGTAAGAACAGCCAGTTCTGTGGTGTTCACTGGACAAGAAAATGTATTACCAGCTGCATCTGAAAAAAACTACATACAGCGTTTGGTATAAGAATGTACAATGGTTTTGTATAAGAATGGGGCCAAATAACCTGCCAGCTCCATCTTCACTTCCATATGTGGAAGTTGCAGCTAGAGAAGGTCAACATCAGATGGCTCAGCTCAGCAGTGCGGATGGAGCAGCATCCGTGTCACACCTCCAGGGATATAAATCTTGTACTGATGACACAGGAACAAGAGGGGTTTATGGGCCTTCAAAATTCTGTGGGTTTTGGGTTTGTTTGGGTTTTTTTTGATCAGTCTTTTGTGGTAGCAATAAAGGATTTCCCTGCTAGCACTTTTCTCTGTATTATAGATCTTTCTAGTTTGATAGTGTTTTTGTAATCAAGGAGTTGACTTACATTCTGGAAAAATATGCTGTTCATTTGCTTTCTGTGCCTTTTTTTGAATGAAGGGGTTTGCATGTCTCAGCAAACCAGACATTTTCTTTTAAATGTAGCAAATGAAACAAAGGTGGATTTTTTTTAATGCTCTTTTCTAATTGAACTGTAAATAAAAGTAATGTGATTCATGTCATGTGTTTACCTACACGCATAAGTAAGCGCACAAAGGAGGCATTTCTCAGCGGTGGCCCAAGCAGCGAGGGGAAGCTGCAGTGTAAATTTCCCATGTTGTTCAGCCCGTGGCCTCAGCACTCTTCTAGGACACGGTTGTAGCCCAGACTGTGTGGAAATGTTCAGGAAAGGCAAGGTGTGGAGATGAGGCTGTAGAGGATCTAAGGCTGCACGAGTTGGGGTAGAAATAGCCACAAAGGGGTTTCGCTCATTGATTTCATGCCTTCAGTTGTTTCTCTTGAGCTTCCTTGTGGGGACAGACCCGTCCCTCTGATCTGCCGCACCACCACGCCAGAGGGTATTGTGTCTGTGTAAGTGTTCTTCTGCAGTAAGAACAGGGCTGTCCCAACACCCACGTGCCACACCAGCTTGCATACTTTGGGATTAACTTCAAATTTTGTTACACCACTCTATGTTTTACAGTGCTTTTACAGCGTGAATCATTAGAGCTTTTTTTTTAAATGACTAAAGCAACACAGGGGATTTGTGTCTCCATTTTTCTGTGTGAAATGAATGTCTGTCTATTCATCTGTGTGTCCTCTGAGTAGCAAGGCTGCTCCCTCGTTGTAACACCCAGGGTCCAACCCGTTCAGTGCAGGGACTTTCCACAAAGGTAAACACGAACTTTAGCTTGTGGAACTACTCAGCACAGTGGTTACCACTGACTTTTGCCTGCTGATCTATGGTCTGTGCTTGCCTAGTGCAGCTTTAAGGGAATAACCTGATTGCCATCCGTACAGAACCAGAATGATAATGCTGTTTCTGTGTGAGTCTGCGAAAAGCTTGATGCATATTGGTGAGTCAGCTTCTGCTGAATGGTGTTTCTAAAATAGACCAAAAACAAAGAAAAGAGGAGAAAGAAAAAGTAAGCAAGTAACCTATGCTGTTGCTATAAAACAGCTGGTTATTCATGCCAGCCTATTTTCCTTCCTCAGGATGGACTGATGGTTCTCACCGAGGCTACCAAGTAGTGCTGCTTATCTTGTCAGTTTTTGAGCAGTAATTCACTCCTCAGCTGGTGTGGTGAATTTGTGAGGCCAAGCCTTGGCCTCAGGGTTTGCTACTTTCTTCACTAGCCCAGCTGACACAGCAGCATCTAGAAAATCTGAATCTGGGGGGGTGAGGTTCATTTCTCAGCAGGGTGGACGGCAGAGGGCTGTAGTTCTTGTCAATCATGGCAGCATCCCCGCTGTGCCAGGTCTGCAATGCAAACAGGTGGGACAGGGCAGATCCTGCAGCACTGTTGCTAAATTTTGTCTCAGTGACATGAGAGAGAAGAGGAAATATTCCCTGAATCACTCAGCACTGGGTGGCAGGTTGTCTGCTCAGGTGACAAGAAATGCCAACCTCCATATGAAGCAGAGCTGTTGTGTTGGAAGTCTGCAAGTGGCTCAGAGGAGAGCAAGACATCGGTGATGGTGAGGGAGGCTGGGCTCTCCAGGGCAGCCCTGACAGCGTGGCAAGCCAGGAGGGCAGACCAGGATTAACTCTCGGCTTCTGCACAGGATTTCTGTGCTCTTGGGGAGGCTGGCCTCGGAGGAGCCACCCCAGCAGGGAGAGCTTTCAACCCATGGGTGCAGGCAGGCTCTTTTATTAAAATGGGCTTGTCTGCAGCTTATCTCCTGGTTCCTTTGAGGAACAAAACAGACATTTGACCCTCTCAGAGAGAAAGGTGGGATGTGGTGGATATTACGGTACAGTGGGTACACGGGGAAGATTTCATTTGACGTTTGAGCTGGACAAAATGCGTTCCTTCAGGCACTTGCTTGGCACCTCTACCCATCGTTTCACCTTGCAGGTTTTTGTTTTCAGTGGTGTGTTACTGTGCTGTCTGGTTCCCTTCAGATTTCTACCTGCCTTTCACCATATTTTATAACAAATGGCAGGATAAATAAGTTCGGGAAGTTCGATACATGCAAGAGTAGCAAGAAGTAGTCAACTCGTCCAAGCTTCTCTCAGGAATGAACACTAACCTGACAGCCTGGCAAGTCACTTTTAAATTAAATCCCTGGCCGTTCCTAGTGCCTGCTCAATGAGTCATGGAGCAGAATAAAGCTTATTTCTGCTGCTTTTGCCAGAGCATTTAATTACTACTCTGGCTTACCCTAGGCTCTGAGGAAATGGCAGAGGTCTCACAGCTATTGTCCTTTGTCCTGCAACATTAGCAGCAAGGAAGCACTCTTGCACGACTTGCTTTTGAAGTGCTGTAACCGAGGAGAGCTGTACCACACCACACCACACCACACCACACCACACCACACCACACCACACCACACCACACCACACCACGTCACTTCGGCGTTTCCAGGACTTTGCCAGTCCCAGGCCAAGGTTCACTTCAGGGGTGAATGACCTTTCTGTCCTCTGCCCCTCTGTAAGACTGGCAAGGGGGCAGGTTTTGTGTTGGGTTGCTGTAAAACCGTTTGTCTCTTTTTCTGTATCCCAAGTCCCTTGTTAGCTAGGCACTGGCCTCTTCTGAGACAAAACTGGTCCTAAAATGTGTGCCGAGTTGCTGCAGTTACCTGTACAGAGTGTGCTTTGGAAATCATTTTTCTTCCAGGAGCAGTAGAGAGCCTAAAGAGCTTGTAGATTAACGGAGATAATAAAAGAAAGTAAAGGAATACTTTCTTTTACGAATACTCATAGGAAGTAGTATCAGGCTGCCAGGCCTGTTTTGGGGTGAAGTCTAGCCTGAGCTCAGAGAGGGTGGTGCTCCTGCCTGAATCCTGCGTTGCCTATGAGGAGAGGCTCAGAGTTCTAGGCTTGTTCAGCTGGAGGAAGGAAGACTTAGGAGGGACCTGACAGCAGCTTTTCAATACCTAAGAAGGGATTGCCAACAAGATGGAGTCAGGCTACTGAGGTCCACAGCCACAGCAAGGGGCAATGATCATAAATCGAAACTGGGGAGTTCCAGACAGATGTAAGGGAGAAAAAAAAAATCACTAATATGATAATTAAGCATGAGAAGAGATTGCCTCAGGAGGCTGGGGAGTCTCTGTCCCTGGAGGCTTTCAAGGCATGACTGTACAAAGCGTAGAGCAACCCAGTGCGAATTCAGCATTGACCCTGCTGTGAGCAAGAGGCTGGAGGAGAGACCTCCTGGGGTCCTTCCAGCCTGGGTGACTCTTTGAGGCTATGAGTGGGATCCTGCCATGATAAGCAGAAAGCTTATATCAACTGTACAGAGATGTAAAAGACAGATGTACTCACCCTTGCTAAAAGCACAGATGCTAAGAATAAAGCTTTGCTTCTGATAACGAGGAGCGACTTGTGAAGATGGCAGCGCAAACTGCCTGAGGAACAGTTTGGCCCCCAGCGAAGTTTCCACTGCATTGCGCGATGCCGGCTGAAAGGCAATTGTCCTTTAGTGCCACCTCCTGGGAAAAAATCAGATTTCCAGCCTTGTCAGCCTGCCTCCTTGTTCTATCTCATCCCCTGCAGGGATTTCCTGCCCTCCCCTAGGCTGGCCTCCTGGTTTGTCCAGACCCATCTTCAGGATGTTGGGTCCCAGCAGTCTAACGTGTGTCTCCGCATACCAGTGTTTTCTACCCAGGTGAATCCTGAGCCTCCTGTTCACAAGCGTCTCAGATGTAAAGCCATAGGAACATTGGTTTGGGGTTTGTTTTTTTTTTTCCCTTCAACACCTAAAAATGCATTACACTTTGCCCTGAGGTTCTTGCCGTGCCTTAAAAACATTCACTAAGGATGCTTCACTGGAGGAAAGGGGACAAGCCACAGCCACTTCTTGTTTCTGAATCTCATCCTCTGCTGGAGAGATCACAACTGCTTAAGACAGTACATCTAATTTCAAATGCAGGAGGAAGGGAGGTCGGCAGACTAGAATGACCCCCCCAGGAGCTGCCTTGGACCCCAGCTCCAGCATGCCATTTGTACTTGCCTCCTGATGCTTTCTGTATTCCCCTGTTTCTGCTGCCCATAAAGCAATCATTGTTCCTTCCTTTCCTGGGACACTAAGCTAGCAGCAGATTGCTTTTTCAGCTCTGCCTGAATTAGGGTGGGGACCTTCCTGTCCTTGGTGAATTCCATCCTTCCCCGTGATGGCTGCTAAACCATAGCTGCAGAAGTGTGTTAGTCCTTGTGCTGCAGAATTAAAGCACTGCTCCCCAGTAAAGCCTCTCCTTTGGCCCTTACCTGCTCTCCCAGATGACATGCAGCCCTGCCCTGACTATTCAAATTCCTAAAGGTCCCTGACTGATATTATACTCACCTGGAGAATTGCAATTATGGAACATTGGGGGAACTTGCAACATCATTAGCCTGCATTAGTTAATACTGGGCCTAACATTTGCCTGGAACATTTGCCTGGAACAACCATTTCTGTATTGTCCTGGTGAATTAGAGAGACTGGAGTTTAACATTTGACTGAAGGAAAAAGACAATTTTCAATTCATCTTCCTATATGACTGGACAGTGAATGAAGTAGCCTACCAACCTGCCCAGATTTTATGTATTTATGATTCCCCATGTAGGAAAAGCCTCACAAAAAAGATCCTTTTATCTCATTGCTCTGGCTCCATTAAAAGGCATCTATCATTAATGTCTGTATTTTTAATTTTACTATCACCAATTATTCGCCTGAGATTTTTCCCTACATGAATTTCACTGAGCTCATTTCTGGTGCATGACTCACTGAACTCTGATTTCCTTGAAGACTGTAAGAGGAAACAGCAATGCTTTTATCCTCCCCTCCTCTCTGTGAAGGAATCTTTTTAATTTATTGTTTGTTCTAAGTTTGGAAGAAGGATATAGTTTGTGTGGGGGGTGTAATATAATTTTTATCATATGTTGTTGAAATCAGCATAGGATGACTGCATACTTGGCCATGTCATCCCCCCATCCCTGCCTTTTGCTGAATTATCAGAGAGTCACTGGAAAAATAGCTGGCATATCCCTGGTGTGGGCATTTAACCCTATTCCGTCACTGAGACAAGCCCAGCCTACATTTAGCTCCATCCTAACACCCTGTCACCTAATCTAGGCCAGCATTTTGCTCTCTTTGTCACGGGGAACTTTTTTGTAATGTCCATCCAAATCACCCCCCCAGTGTGGTATTTTATGCCTTTCCAAAGTACAGCACTGTGCACATATTGAAGACCTACAAGATCCCCAGTCACCTGTATTTTTTTTTAGTGGAAACAAGTAAAATTCTTCAACTCTTTCCTCATCATTCATCTTAGACCTCTGATTGAGCTGCTGCTACACAAGAGTGTAGGTTTGCCTCTAGCAGAATTATCTCCAATTGCCCACTGCATCTGAAGGCAGATACGTTATTACTTTCTCCATAAAATTTGTTCCACCTGAAAATTTGTCCCGTGGCTGCTTCTGAGCTGACACCATGTTTTTTCAAGATACGACAGCCCCGCCCGCTTTCACGAGCAAGAGAGCCCGGCCCCGGTTTGTTGTGGGATTGACACTGCAAATCCCTCATCTGATCAGACACATTTTAAGGCGCCTGAGGCAAGAACCTGCTGCGGAGAATTTCAGCACAACTGTCCTGAAGTTTGATGAAGTTATAAGCAATGGAAAACACGGTCATTTCCTTTTAAGTGCAGGTTTACCGTGCCTGCCCTGACTATGTCAAATACAATCCTGTTGCACAAGAGGCTGTGGATTGTAACAAAAGCAGTACGTACATTTTGTCTGAATGGCTCTATTCACATTGCTTTATAGCAGAAGGAGTGGGTGGCTCCTAAGTAAGCACAGGTATGCCTGGGATGGAGGATTAAACAAACCTGCTGGTCAAGCTATTTACTGGAGGCTTTTTGAGAGGTGCCTGGTATATGGGTGAAGAAGGCTTTTCTCAAAGGGTGCAGTCTTAGACCTGAAACATTAAGGCACAACCATGCTCTCTCCAGCTATTTCTAAATTTACGTTCTTTGTATCACAGCAGGAGAGGAGAGATTATGCAGATGCTGCCGCCTTCTGTTACTCCTCTTTAAGCTCCTTCACGCTGAAGTCTTCAGGAAGAGTCAGGGCTGAACGTTAACAGCTGCTTTTCAGGACTGGTCTGAACAAAATCTTTTTAGGCTCCAGACTGGTAGATTTAGGGAACGAAAGTGGATGAGAAAATCTGCAGCATTCGGCACAACTCCATGTCCTCCCAGGTGTCCTGGGAGGCTTACAGGGACTCCTGTGATCTTGAGGCCAGACAGCGTGACTGAGCAGGATGGAAAGGAAACAGCCTTCAGAAGATCCCCATGCCACAGATGCAAGACAGGTAACTTACTCATAAAAACCCCAGTTTGCTCAGTAAAGTAGCATAAGAAGGGGTTTCAAGTGATGCGGAAGGTGAGCAGGTGGGAGACTATCTCTGCACGTGCCTCCCACACAGTCCAACAGCAGCACAAAGGCTCTGCTGATCAATAGTTAATCTCCAGAATTAACTGGGCTTGTTCCAGGGGCAAATTCAAAATAAACAGTAAGTCCTGCTTATCCGTAGTGTTGTGGCCTACTTGTAGAAGGAGGAAGGTCTCAAAACCCATGAATGGCATTAGGGCATGATTTAAACAGCAAAGTGGTGAACAAGAGGGCAAAGGGATTGCCCTCCCTCCTGTCTTTTCCCAAAGCTAATGTTATCGGAGACCTTCACCCCAAAATCAGTCAGTAAAACAAGAATAATAGGGAGCAACTACCCAAGATGGCCGGAAGACCACTCAAATAATACCAAGCATCCTGATGAGGAATGTAGATGTTACTCCTTTCTGCACCACAGCTGGTCAGGTAGACTGTTAGTGTCCCAGCACTGCTGCCTGCCCAGCACCCTCCTACCTGAAAGAAGCAGGCAAAGGCATGTGCAACAAAAGCAGGTTTACTTCCCTTCTCTGCTACAGCAATGACCATGCCCCTGTGCTCAGGCAGAAGATGTCTGGCTCTTTGGCACTATTTGCTCCATGCTTTCATGCCCACAATCATATCGTGAACCTTTTGGTTGAGGGCTCCTCCATGGACTCCCTTCTTGCCCATGAGGAAGATCAAGGCTTTGGGGGTCTTGCCAATACAGATGGATCTGCTGTTACTGCCTTTGCTTCTGACATCCATCACATTGTCTTCATCATTCAGCAGGTTGTCATGAATCACACTGCACTTTTTGCCAGCTACGGGGATTCCCGTTAGCAGGAATGTTTTCCGATCCTGGCCCGTGATCAAGGCCACATCTTGAGGCAAGATGGCTGCAAGAAGCCCTCCTGGCTTGGCCGCCCACATGCACTTGTTGTCAGAGACGCCCATGATAGCCACATCATGAACATTCCTGTCCACCAGGATGCTGCTGATGTAGTACTTCCAGTAACCCATTGTGGCCGGGCTGTCCGAATCTCTCAGAAATGCCCAACACCGAGCTTCCCCGTCTTCCGCCTGCTGGGACTTCGGTCTTGGCACATTGATCCTAAAAATTGCAATGTGTAAGTCCAAACTTCAGATCCATGCAAGCCTGAACGGGGGAGCTGGGGGAAATCAACAGCCAAGGCTGTTGCTTTGCCTGTGAGGAGAGACCTGTGACGATAGTGGCGTTTGCCACTCCAGCCTGTTCTATGATGTCCTATTTGCCTCGCAGCCGGGTGTCCCACAAAGTGACTTCTCGGCGATCCTGACGACAAGAGGGAAGCTCTCGGAGGGGCTTTCACGAGTTTGGTACCAGGCAGCTGGTGCTGGCAGACGTCCCAAGGCAGACAAATGGCATGGGACCCCCCCACCCCAACCTCGGGCACCACCATTTGCTGCCCCCCATACCAGCTCTTCACCTCCAGCCACCCGTTTCCCCCTTCTTCTCTGAGTCAACCCAAATGGCTGAATTTCACGTACTCATGTATTCCTACACAGTTCATACTTTCCCTGCAACATTGCTTTTATTAAAAGCCCGGATGTTAAAAGAAACGCCTTTGCCGCCTGTATTTTGTCAAGCTGGACACTGACAGCGCACACTCAATCTTTTCACTCTTTCTTCCACCAAAGGTCTCGGCCCCGCGGAGGCCTCGGCCTGGGGCAGCGGGCAGGTGCCGGGGAACCCCCCGCAGCCAGGCCCGTTAGGCGCCAGGCGCGGCGGGGCCGGAGGGGGGCGGCCGCCAGCCCTTGGCCCACCCCCGGCCGCGGCCCCCNGCGCCGCCGCCGCTTGCAGCGGGTGGGGACGGTGCTGAGCCTCTTCGTGTACCCGGTGAAGTCGTGCCGGGGGGTGGCGGTGCAGCGGGCGCAGGTGACGCCGATGGGGCTGCGGAGCGGGGAGCTGCGGGACAGGTACGGCGGGGGCGGGCTGGGGAGCGGGGCGAGCGCGGTGCTCGTGCCCGGCCCGAGCCGGGGGCAGGCCCTGCTGCCAGGCCTCCGTTCTGGCTCCACATTTGTTAGATGTTTCCTTCAACGCCTTTGAGGAGGCACCGGTTGTGCTGGTACTGCCGTGCCCGGCACGCTGCGGGGTGGCGGGAGTACCCTGTACCCGGCGTCGGCCTTTAACGTTGTCCAACACGTTTGTGTCCCCCTCACGCTACAGGTTTTGGCTTGTGACCAAGGAAGATGGGCACATGGTTACAGCTCGCCAGGAGCCACGGCTGGTCCTCATTTCTGTCAGCTGTGAAAACGGGCACTTGACCTTGGATGCCCCAGAAATGAAGAAGCTGAGCTTGCCTATAAAGCTCCCCAGGAAAAATTCCGTGCAGAACTGCAGGTACTGAAGAAGGGCGTTTTCCCTCCCTTCACTCTAAATACTGTCTCTCACTTACATGCTTTGCTTTTCAAGACTCTGTGATGGTTTGCATTTTCTTATGCAGAAATTGGGGGGTGAAAGTTGGGTGTCTCTGCCTGTTTCTTGTGGGGGTCTATCTCCCCATCTGCATAATGGAGAGAGACTTCAGGCCAGGGCCTGTAGTGACAGGACAAGGAGCAATGGTTTTAAACTAAAAGAGGGTAGGTTTAGATTAGACATAAGGAAGACATTTTTTACGATGAGGGTGGTGAGGCACCAGAATGGGTTGCCCAGAGAAGTTGTGGAGGCCCCATCATTGGAAGTGTATAAGGCCAGGTTAGACAGGGCTTTGAACAAGCTGATCCAGTGAAAGATGTGACTGCCCATGGCAGGGGGGTTGGACTAGGTGATCTTTAAAGGTTGCTTCCAACCCAAACCATTCTGTGATTCTGTGAAATTCTCTGCCATGTGTGATACAGGAGGCCAGGATTGATTGTCATAGCAAAAGGTCTAGTTTTAATCTGCTAAGCACTGGTGAAAACAAACCTCAGGAAAAGATGACACAATATTAAAAAAACATACATTATACATCTGCCAAATGAACTATGATCTTCAATCTTCATAGACTGTCATGTTTACTCATTTGTGTTTACTTTTAGTGTTTTCTTTTTTGCTTGGGTGAGCAATTGCATCTCAGAGCCTCAGTCATGCATATTGGTTTTTGTTGGTCACCACTAGTATATGCATCAACATTTTTGGCCATTTGGAATTGGTGAGATGTGGGAGTTTAGATTCCCTCACCCCTGCCTGTAGGCATTTAACTGAAGTGCCTAAATTAAAAACTTGGTTGCCTGAGACTCACTCTGTGGTCGCAGGGGAAAGACAGGCATCCCCAGAGAGCAAGTCAGTCCCTGTAGGTGCTACCTCAAAGGGGTTTCAGGTGAACAGGTTACAACCATAGTCATTTAGCTGCATGCCTAGAGTTTTGTTGTATGAATGCAGGCCTAGTTATTTTATCCATGTATTGAAATCCATGCTGGAAAATTGCCAGGGGGAAGCAGAAAACCTTTTCTCTGCTAAAATGTCAATTAATGTGTAAGACTGTTTAGTAACTGTAAATGGTGTTAGGCCCTACAGAGATACTGGTAAGTGTTTTTCCTTTGGATGGCAGAGAAGGTTAATGTACCAGCTGCTATAATTAAAAGAGTGCTGGAAAGGATCTACATTTGCTAGCTTTTAGCATAAATCTGTTGCTGTGGAAACCCTTGATCAGCATAGCTCAGTATCTCTGTTTATACAAGGCAGGTGCAAGTTACAAATGGTAGCATTTCTCATGGAGAAATAGGACAGTCTCTTAAAAATCTGTCTATAATGTGTATATGTTAGCCTATGACACACACTCTACAAAAACATGCAGTTTTCAACATGTTATTTTTCTAAAATTTAAATATTTAAATAGATTAAATACATTTCAGTACTGAAAAATTATCTTGGATTTTCCAATTCTAGATCTCAGTGATTTGTTCTTCTCTTTATTTTTTTCTTTCTTGTTTGTATTCTGCTGCCAGTGGCTTTTTATGCCCCATGGACTTTGCTTCCATTGTAAATCTTTAACCTCTCTTAGTGTATAGAGTAGCTCAGTATCTTAAAGTTGAGCTTGAGTTTCACTCAGGTCTGGCTAAACTTTTACAGCACTAAAATCTGAAGGAAAGCTTGCTTAACAATCAGGGACATTTACAATTAATAACATTTGTAGGTGTCAGTTACACTAACTAACCACATCCTTTCAAACTATTGTTCGTTTTCTGAAATTAATTACCTTTCAATTGATTTCTGGGCAAATCTTTTGGTGTTGCAGTCGCATGCAAATGCAAGAGTAGAGCCTTTTTTTGCTTGAAAGTATGGCAAACGGGTAGGTTTGTTTACTGGTCATTGATGTGACAGCTCTGGGCACCTAAAGGCTATTTCATGGCTCATTCTTTCACCAGTTGATATCGTCTGGCCATGTCCATGTTACTTAGCTTCCAAAACAAGGTGACCATAAGGAGGTTGTGCACTGGGAATGATCCTTGTGCCAAATTCAGAAACCGGCTTCTACCTTGTCATAATTCAGGCCGTTTGCTTATTGTATCTTGCTACTACTCTAAAACAAGTTGTTTGCCTTTGAATAATAAGCATGCTTGAGCCTTCAGCTTTCCAACTAACCTGCTGGTGTCTTGTGATCCTTCAGGGTGTTTGGACTGGATATCCAAGGCAGGGACTGTGGAGATGAAGTGGCTCAGTGGATCACCACTTTCCTGAATTCAGAGCCGTATCGACTGGTGCACTTTGAGCCCTCCATGGTGCCAAGAAAGTCAAAGGACATAATAAACCTTTTCCGAACCACAGATGAGGTAAGTGAGTGTTCTTTTTCTCAGAATTACTTTCTTTTAACCATTTCCCACCCACCCACTGAAACCTGCCCGTTCTGTCATTGGTGACTGAGCCCAGTTTAGCAAGGTGTGTAGTCATGTACTTAAACCACGTGAATATTCTCCTTTTCTATGATGAGATGACTTGCTTAAATTTTACTTTAAATCTGTTCCAAGCTATTGACCATTCACAGCTGAAGAGTCTGATACTGATATTTGAAGATGAACTATTACGTTGCAGAATAGTATTCCTTTAAGTTACATCTTTAAAGATGTTTTCATGGTGTAATCTGGGTTGCATAGAAAACCTTCATTCCCTATCCCTTGTTAGGTCTAGAAGTGTACTGATATGAGTTGTGTTACCTCGTATTTTGTTTAAAGGAACGATGCTTAACCCAGTTGTGGGTTAAGTTGTGGGCCTAGGAATTAAAATCCAAAGAATGTTACAGAGGTTTCATCTTTCTCTCTTTCTGTGGGAAGAGGCTTGAAGGTGTGATATTAGAGAAAGTTAATGCAGGCAGGGAAAGGAGATGCTGTGCTCAGACGTCCTCATATCATTGGAGCCACTGATTGCCTTCTTTTTGCCTGAAGAACTCTCTCACGTGAAGACGGTTGAACTGTACCTGATGAGTGTAAGCTTTTTAAGCAAATGCAAATTGTGAGTACCTTGCCTTACTGATGTGATGTTGTTATCTATAGGGCATCAGTGTTTTGCTTGTTGTTGCACAAAGAGAAGAAAGTAGATTAAATTATGGACTTTTATACATATGTATTTATTATGTAAGGCACTGAGACCAATACAGAAGACTAGGTTTCAGCAGAAGGGTTGTCAGATTAGGAGGGGTGACATTCAGAAATCCTAGCGTGAAAAGAGGGCAGAATTGTTTGTATAGCTAGTTCAACACTCATCTTCTTGTGGTTGTAAAGACATGTACAAGGGGGAGGGGGGAAGGATAGTATAAGAGAAAGACAGAAGGAGGGCTATACACTGAAATTCTTGCCAAAATTTATCTTTTTTTTTTTTCCTGTGGAACTAGAATATATATGAGTTTTCTGTTCATTGGCCTTGTTTGCTAAAATGGCAGCCCTCCCACTTCTAAGCAAACTTAGACTGACAAATGGACAGTTGCAATTTGGTATTGCTATTCTGTATGCGAAACTCCCTCTGGTGTTGTGGTAAGATAGAGTCATTATATAGAAAAATCCAGTTAGTTGATTATAGTCAACCACTTAAGTTCAGCAGGTCCATAAATGTTTAAAGTACCTTTCATAACTTAGTATATCAGTAAAACACGTTAAGTCTACTTCCGTCTGTAACACCTAGAATAAATGTCTGGGACATGCATACAGTATTATCTTGTAAGAAGTTGTGGTAGCTTACATAATTTTGGTTTAATTCTATAAATAGAAGTTTAATTTTACAATTTGAGCAAATGAAACCTGCCGTGGTTACTGAAAAAGGAAAGGGCATGTTATTTTACTTGTTAACCTACTTCCAGGAAAATTAAAACCTGAATGCAGCAGCCTAACAGTCAGGCTAATATGTGGCCACTGGTTCCAACATATCTGTCCTTTTGGCATTCAGTAACTTTGTTCCCATGCTGTTACAGCAGCCCTAGGATTTGTTTGTGTTTGTTTATGTAGGTTGCCTATCCTGACTGTAGCCCAGTCTTGATCCTCTCAGAAGCTTCACTGGAAGATCTAAATACCAGGCTGGAGAAGAAAGTTAAGATACAGAACTTCAGGCCAAATATTCTTGTGGCAGATTGCAGTGCTTTTGAGGAGGTAAAATAACTGTCTTGCATGTCTTTTTGAAGGCTTGGTTACGTTTCTTTGTAACTCTTTCCTTGTGTGATGGTGCCTACAAGGATGCTATTCTGTGATTTTTACAACTGGATTCCAGAGAGATACAGTTTCTGCTCATGTCAGTGCCTGTGGAACATTGAGGGAGGAGGCAGGTCTGTGAATGCTTATTTAGCTTGGCAAATGATAACATAAGTGAATTTAAATGACAGGCTGCTACTGAAAGCTCATCTTTTAAGTGTAAAGTAGGGAAAGGTATGTATACTGTAATTGATCAATTAATGATACAAATGAACAATTTGTAAATTGACAGTGTGATGTTTTATAGCCTTTAGCACAAGAGTAAAACTGACCCTTGCAATACTGCAGTCTATCACTGCATCTCTGACAATATTCTGGTAGTTCAAAAAACACTATCTAGGAAGGTATCTGGTGATGAAGTGAACTGGTGATGGTGGCTTTTAAGCATTCTTAATGTCATGTTGCCATTATTCCAAAGAATTTGCTCTGGATAGATCTGATAATTTCCCAAATCTAAGAAGTTCCTAAAACGGGAATGGGTTTTTGTCTTCCAAGAACTGCGACAGGAAGCTTGTGTAGACAAGAAGCGAAAACTTACTTCCACTAAAAATTTCCTTTCTGCAAAAATGGTGACTTACCAGAGGTCACAGATCAGATTATCACACATACAGTAAGAATAAGCTTGCCTTAGGTTCAGATAAGTGCACACTGCAGAACGGGATTTATTGCTTGCGTATCTTTCTTTCCAGATGAAATTACTAGTGGGTCCTGAATTGGATGAGTGCAGTGACCATAGGGTTTTCATTAAAATAGTACCATAATGTAATGGTACTTATTTTGAAGATGCAGGTAAAGGTGATCATCTGGAATGGTACTGCTTCTTCTAGGAATGACTGCGCCACTCCTGGAAAAATAGTTGCATGTGGATATGTCTAATCTGTGCATAATGTTTACCTTCCCTCAGGACACCTGGGAGGAGATTCTTATTGGTGATGTGGAGATGAAAGGGACAGTGTGTTGTGCCAGGTAAACATTTGAGACCATTATTTTATATAAATATACAGAGATTTATAATAAGAAGCCGTTATTGATTTGGTGCTGTCTGTCATTGCAGGTGTATTTTGACAACCATTAACCCAGACACTGGGGTCCTGGACAGGAAGGAGCCCCTGGAAACGTTGAAAAGGTTGTAAAAATACCAGTGCTTCTTAGGCTGTGAGAGTGGATTTAGGCTAGATCCCAACAGATGTTAGACTAGTGTTTTAAAAGTGGTTTGAAGTATGTGTGGGACATAATAATGCAGTGTAAAGGTCTGTGTATATTGGCTTCCGTTCTACTTTCCGCAATTCTATACGGTAAGAAAATTCAGGAAGTTCTCTCTTCTTTCTTGCAAACTTTACAATCCCTGTCTCTTTCATCTCTGCTAGGGTGAATGCCTGGGGTAACAGGTATTTAAAGTATTTAAAGGTCTAACTTTGCAACTTTGGCATTTCTTTTTGTAAAGTCTTTTGTATGTGTATTATACACGGATGTGTGAACACAATCAGGCTTTTTTTCTCTATTTCAACTGCTTGGTTCTCTTAATTGTAATATTTATTTAGTTTTTAGTCTAGTATGGTAACCAAACAGGGCATCGCTATTCGTATGTCCTCTCTCTTGTCACTGATATTTTGTTTAGAATTTGCTACCACTGATTCTAAAGAAGTGCCTCTCTCTGCAGTTACCGCTTATGTGATCCATCTGATCAACACATATATAAATCCAGCCCTCTTTTTGGAAGATACTTTGCTGTTGACAAAACTGGAACGATTCGAATTGGAGACCCTGTGTACAAGATGGTCCAGTAATGAGAGAGACACTGATCAGAAGATGCCTTTTCACTTTGATATGCAAATTCTTTTCTCATGAACACAGTCACCATCATAGCTATTTCTTATTTCTTGCAATATTTTTTGTGCTATGTTCCTTTGTAAGGTGCAGGGGGTCTCTGAGGCTATGAAGTGCCAATCATTTCAGATCGTGTCATCTACTAGCATGCCTGTAGCAGCCATGTCTTTAGTTTTTCTGGAGGCTGTGATAGAAGAAACACTAATCCAGGACAGACTTCACAGCACTACTGTATCACACCTCCTAAAATTTGATGTCAAGCTCGGTATCAGAATCCAAAATAATGTACAAGGGCTTTGCATTGTGTATTAGATACATTCAGTGCCTATAAAGAACCACAAAAACAGTCATGCCAAGTGTAAAGTATGTTGGTCACGGAGCTGCCTTTACAGGTGAACAGGGAGTGCAGATGGCAAAGCTCTGTCTTAGATTCCACCCTTCTTTGGTCCTAAGCATTTTACCCTATCTATGTGTGGAGGTACTTTCTTGCAATGTTTCTTACCCTGCAGTTGTTTCCTGAAGATTACTGCTGTCTTTCAAGATTAGAGCAGTATCAGAAGGAAAAGAGTTATGAGCTGACTAAATGCTACTTTAATCTAGAGCTGGGAACACTGGCTAGCGATGTGTAAGACTGGGGAGTTCGTTTAGTTTATGACCTCTGCTTGATAGAGTTTGAACCATCAATTTTTTTCTCCTGTGAAGCTTACCATAACAGCTAGGCTGTAGAGTAGTGATGCATTTGCTAATGTCTCAGTAGAACTTCCAGTTCGACTAAAAGAATTAGGTGTTCACTGGATCAGAGACTTTATGCACATTGGAGGGGAAGAAAAGCTGTTGGGAGTGATCTGATTCTGAGCCTGCCCTGTTCCAGCTGATGTCCAGGCCAATATTGTAGGGCTCTGTGTTCATGCGTAGTTCCTCTCTGGCCCAGTGAATCTCTTACTATAGAAAGTTAGGCTGCTAAGCAGATGTTTGGGAAGCTGCGGTTTTAGACTGAGCATGTTAACATCCTTACTGGTTATGCGTTTAGATCTTTGATGCCCCCCACCCCTGCCCCTATTCTAATCAAAATGTCAGCCGTTGTATGAAGCTGATAATTATATTTTCTGCTATATTTTATACTGCATAAAACAGTGAGGGGAGGAAACTAGTTGGATGATGGCAGTAGTATCTTTTCTTTAAATATTACGTGATTTTTTTAAAAAAAACAAGTGGACTCCAAGACAAAATTCAGCCATCTTTCAAATGCTTGGCTGCCTGTTGCTTTGTTATGGATTATAGATCTAGAATGAGTGCTGAACTAGCCAAGAAGAGGAATCTAATTAAGTGTGAAGAAGGACAAATCATGACCCAGTTTGGTGTTTAGATTCTTTGTTTTCTGTTGTGAATGTAAAACTGGAATTTTGCTGCGTGTTCACAACTCAGACCTGTAAAATGGAAGAGCCGTTGTGCCTTTGAGCAAATTCAGACAAATGTACATGGCAAGACTGAAGCAGGCATATGGAGAAGGTAGTTTTCTGTTACTTGTGGACTCAGAGTTGCTCTGAATATCCTTTCATTAGCAGAGTGCTCTGTAAGTATTAAGTTTTCCTGTGACAGACAAGTGCCCAGTTCGGACTGTATGTTGCATGTTTGTGCATTGTTATGCCTGATGCAGCAACTAGTGGGAGGAAGTGAGAGAAAAAGCATCTTTTAAAAAGGAAAGGAATCCTGAGGTTCACTTTTTAAAAGCATATGTTGAAGATCCTTAATATTAGAAGCTGAAACCTTGTGGAATTCCTAATGGTGTTATTAAGCAAAGACAGCCTGCTGGCCTGCCAAAACAATTAGTTAAGTGTGTGTTTCTTCATTAAGTCAAAGAAGTGGAAGGAAAGAGAGCTGAATTTTTGCCTCTAGCCAAATATATTTTTTCACTGTTCTTTCAGTACCACATTGGGATTTACATAACACAAATTGTGTGGTATAGGTCATGTTGCTGCTTGTTAGGCTATCGTTGATTGGGCTAATTTGGAAATGGGGCTGTCTTTCCAATGAGAAACTGCATCTGTATTCCTGTTAAGAAAATGCCATAGATCTAAAACCCTGATTTATCCCTGTAAAAGCCCCTTAGACAAATTTGGCTAGAATCCTAAAACAGGTATGCGTCTGAGTACAACACATTTCACAAATGACACTTAAATCAATTACGTGATGAAAGAGGGCCATTCCGGGAAGTGAAGAGCATATCTTATAAACATTACAATATAAATATCTTCATGTAAGTGTTGAACTGCTGTAACTGTAGGAATTGTATTTGATTTTACTAAAGCCATTTAGGAAATCAACTGAAAACTACTAAAACTACTACTGAAAGCTATTTTTTAAATTGTGTACTTAAAAATGTTAATTGTTTTTTTAACTCTAGAGGAAGAAAACAAAAGTATAAACTTCTATTGAATTCAAACTCTCATAAGGCGTAAAATTTGTGAATCTTCTTTTTCCTTTGTTTTCTGTTTCGGCATTTAACTTCTGCTGCTGTTTCCAGGACCTCATATATAATTAACAGTGATGTTTTGGTTTTTTTTAATCTTACCTCTAAGTTCAGGAAAATATGCAGTTAACCAGAGGAAGCTATATGTGTAAGAGAGCAGAACCATCAGATGTAAGTGGTCTTCAGACTGAATTTTACAACCCTTATGATCTAGATGATGAAAAAGATGCTTACAGACTATCTTTTTTTCCACAGACTTATGAAAATATGGAAAAATGGGTTTGAAAGTAGGGAAGTTTAGTACTCTCAAGTCAATGCAAGGTCATGTTTCCTATTTCAGGTCTCCAAGTATAAAGCCAAAACTTGTTTTACAGCACTTACTGCACCAACATAATTCTTGCAGAAGGTTGTGTGAGAGGAGGACAGTCCTTGCAAGCAGAAATTTCCTGGTTGCTTAAGATTTGAGGTGGGTACATCTTCAGCGAAGGCTGCCCCCCTCCCAAAAAAAAAAAAAAAAAAAAAAAAGGGAGAAAGATCTGTGCTTCTGCATCTTAAGGAGAAAAAAAGCCTTCCAAAGGTATTGCTCCACTTCTTCATAAGACGAAAAGAGATTCCTGGCCCTTGCCACTCCAAATGGCTAAGGTTTCAAAAAGGGCTGCCACAGGGTATTCATTTCTGGTCTATTCCAGCACCTTAAATTGCCTTATTCTCATCTTGAGATCCTAAGAAATTCCCTCTACTGGGCAGCTGCAGGGCTGAGGACTACACCTGCAAAGTCTTTGTTTCTTTTGGACAGAAGGTTCTTAAAAAAATAATGCAGGTATCAAAACCACATGCGTACCGGTCTTTTCTTCATCTGGAAGAGAGGCAGCCTTCATACCTCATAAAGGTTCCTATTTTTACATATTCTACATAGCCATTGTGTTAATGTTAACAATCTTTACTTAGAATGTCACTGTTACTAGTAATTATTTTTGTGTTTTACCCAGAGACACTGGTGAAGTCAGTAAGGGTTTCAGACACTGGGTCTCTTCTGAAACAAATCTGCTTACTCAATGTGACAATATTTGGATGCTGGAGCCAGAATCTTCACTTGTATTGACTTTCCTGGTGTGGGACAAGGGTTTTCACCTATAGATGTACTTCTAATTTTCTTCACTTTTATTTATTGGTGTTCCTTTTCAAGTATCTTGAAACAGTGCCATGCCTGCCTGCTAGCCAGGCTGCTTCCTGGGCAGTGTATGAAGAAGATGCCCACAGCGGAGAGGGGAGTGCTGGATGCTGCTGTGTGACTGCATTGTGTTGCATGGGAGCATGCAGTACTGGTCAGTGGTGGTGAAGCAGCAGTCAATACCTCTTGGCTCCTCAGCTGCTAAATGCATGTTTGGGATTGTTACAACCAGGGTGTGGGCAGTCAAGCCTAGCAATGAAGCTTGGACTGAACTTGTGGTGAAGGCAGATATCATCTGCCACAGCTGAGGCTGGCATAAAGCCTTGAAGCAAAGAGAGCTGAGGAGGTGCCCATCTACAGCGAAGGGAAGGATGGTGTCAGAGTGGCAAGTGGCAGTTTGCTTGGTCAGGCAGACCAGGGAACAAGAATGGTTGGAAGGGGAAAAGAGGTGAGCAAAACTCAGGTGTGTAAAGGGGGTGTGTCAGGGCTGGAGCTGCAAGAGATGGGGCTGTGAATCAAGGCAGGGAACTGGGTGGTTGCACGTTCTCAAGGCATTTCTGTGCAGACAAATTGAGAGTGAGCCTTAGTTGTGGGGTAGTGTCAACTTCCAATATTCGTCACAGCCACTTGTAGCCCGGCGAGGGGAATGCCACACTCCCCAGTGGGCAACAGCTCATCACATTGGCTTCAGGAAATCAAAACACAAGTAATTGTAGCCTGAGCTAAACAGCAGGCAGAGACTATCTTCTACCTGTGCAGACCATGGACAGAGACAAGGCTGTGGTACATCATCGTGAAGAGTTTGGGTGGGAACCTGTCATTTTTCTGACCCTATGTAAGGCTAAAGCATCTCCTTTTTGCTCTTGGACCATTATGCGCTAGGCACCTAGCTGACTGAAACTTCACTTTCCTTCAGGATCAGTATTGTAGAGCAGAACTGTATCTCCTCTAGTGCACAAAATTGCTCTGACAGCTTATCACTGCTTCTTTACCAGCTGACTGTTCTCAGTTTCTTTAGGGGCTAGATAATAAGCACAGTGAAACAATTATCTTGCTTCATTGATGCGCTAACCCTCATACCCTCTTTCATAGAATCATAGAATGCTTTGCGTTGGAAGGGACCTTTAGAGGTCATCTAGTCCAACCCCCCTGCAGTAAGCAGGGACATCTTCAACTAGATCAGGTTGCTCAGAGCCCCGTCCAACCTGACCTTGAATGTTTCTAGGGATGGGGCTTCCACTGCCTCTCTGGGCAACCCGTTCCAGTGTTTCACCACCCTCACTGTAAAAAATTTCTTCTTTATATCTAGTCTAAATCTCCCCTCCTTTAGTTTAAAACCATTAGTCCTTGTCCTGTCACAACAGGCGTTGCTATAAAGATTGTCCCCATCTTTCCTATAGGCCCCCTTTAAGTACTGAAAGGTCACAATAAGGTCTTCCCGCAGCCTTCTCTTCTCCAGGCTGAACAGCCCCAACTCTCTCAGCCTGTCCTCGTAGGAGAGGTGCTCCAGCCCTCTGATCATTTTTGTGGCCCTCTTCTGGACCCGCTCCAACAGGTCCATGTCCTTCTTGTGCTGAGGGCTCCAGAGCTGGACGCAGTACTCCAGGTGGGGTCTCACCAGAGCCGAGTAGAGGGGCAGAATCCCCTCCCTCGACCTGCTGGCCACGCTTCTTTTGATGCAGCCCGGGATATGGTTGGCCTTCTGGGCTGCAAGCGCACATTAGTGGCTCATGTCCAGCTTTTCATCCATCAGTACCCCCAAGTCCTTCTCCGCAGGGCTGCTCTCAATCCCTTCATCCCCCAGTCTGTATTGATATCAGGGCTTGCCCTGACCCAGGTGCAGGACCTTGCACTTGGCCTTGCTGAACCTCATGAAGTTCACACAGGCCCACCTCTCCAGCTTGTCCAGGTCTCTTTGGATGACATCCCATCCTTCTGGTGTGTCAACTGCCCCACTCAGCTTGGTGTCATCTGCAAACTTGCTGAGGGTGCACTCGATCTCGCTGTCTATGTTATTGATGAAAATATTAAACAGCACTGGTCCCAGTACGGAACCCTGAGGGACACCACTTGTCACTGTTCTCCATTTGGACATTGAGCTGTTGACCAAGGTTGCTGTTGAACTCCAAAAACCAGCTGCATTCATTGAGGTTTGTCTTCCAGAGATTACGAAGGATGATGATTCTTCAGTCCTAGCAGGCACAATTATATGCACTTACTCACGGACAGTTATTTTTGACAGACCTACCTATATCACCTTGGCATAAGTAAAAGGTGATGGCTAAATCTCTTCATTTTATAAAGATTTCACTCTTAGAAGTGTAGGACTGAAAGAAACCAGCTGGGTCACAGAGTGCGGTCTTCTCTAACTGCAGAAAACAAAGCAATGGACATTAAATTCAGACTTGGAGAATACCTGCTTCATCTGTCTTCACATACCATGGGCCATGGCACTTCCTGTTATGCTTCGAAAACTTTATATTTTTAGTAAAAGATCAAAAGCCACAATGATAGTTGGACTATCATGGGGGAGATCAAATGTACCAACAATGTCCTAGATCCTTTCAAAGGTAAAGACTGAGCTCCTCAAAATACAAATCTTCCACTGTGTTTACAGTTGTGTGGTTTGGTGGTCAATATTAATTCTCCATTCCTTGGGTTTATGTAGCGTAGAGCAGAATATCAACCTCTTTCCAATTAGCTCAAGAGACAAGTGACATGAAGTTTCATTTCCCTCAGCTTTCCTTTATTTAATAGACCTAAAGCTGTCCAGTAATGGTTTACTGCATCCCAGGCTGTGTGGCCTTTAGCACAACTCACTCTCTTCCAGCTCATGTTTGTGTGTTCAGAAATGTGAGTCACAAACATCCTAATTGGGGGTGTGAGGGTTGCTATGTAATTAATCCTGGAAGGGCACCAGGAAGCCAAATAGGTCCATCAATCTAAAAGTTGTAAAAAGTCTGGAAAAATACCTGATCCTTTCAGACTTCCATGAAAAGTATCTGCTCAGCCCTGGAAGTGGTTGTAGGAAAAGCCTGAGTTTACTTGAAATGCAAGGGCACACAACTTGAGTCCTTCAACAACCAATTCAAAAAAGAGAAGGCTCTTGGTCACTGTGTCTGATGGAGCAGAAGGTCTATGCTGAACCTCACTTGTATGCAACCCTATGTGTAACTGCTCTCTAACTGGGCAAACTGTACCATGTTGTGTGACCAAAACACATGCGTAAGTGGTCAGCTGGGATCTCCCTCATTGCCAGACTCTTCATGTGCTAAGTAAGGTGGCAGTGTTGGCTGTGCCTTCAGAGAGGACCTGTTCTGGGAGCTGCTGTGCTCCATGAAGCTACTGTGATTTATCAGCCCCTTGGATGCTGAGAGCAGATGCAATCTGAACAGCTTGCTAGGACTTCTGTGGCGCTGCTGAGAACCTGGCTTGGTTTCTCTTCTGGACTCAGCTCAGCCTTGTGGAGTCTATCTTTGGAAGTGGTGGTGGCAGTGCTGGAGTCAGTGTTGTGCATCCATGAAGAGGTAAGCGATGTATACTTATTTTAAGATTGCCAGCAAGAGCAAAGTCCATCTGATTTCTTTACATGCAGCTGGATCCAAGGGAAGGCAGGCAGAGCAGCAGACAAGGAAAAGCTGCTAGAGTAAATAAAAAGATTAGTGTGCTTTTCCCCTCTTTATTCTGTTGCACTTACCAACTGTAGAGAAACCACAAACATGGATGGCACGGCTAAATATTCTCCTTGCATGGCAAGCAGAAGAGGTTAGCTCCTGCACCCAGAGAGGTTAGAGGTAGCAGTGTGTCTGAAGCACTGTGCTGCCAAAGCATGCCTGCAACTCTGGTGCTGCTGGAAATACTCCGGAGCCTCAGTGTCCACAGCCCTGGCTGACAGGTGCTAAGACCCAAATGCCACGGGAGCTGCAGGCAGGGTGTGTGCAAGGCAGGTCCCAGCTGGGGCTTCTTTGGACACTTTCAGTACATACAGCAGGTTTCCTCCAGAGTGGCAGGAGAATGAACTCCAGCTATACTCTGAACTGAAAAGGGGCAGCCTGGTACACCCCTCTCCCCATGGTATCTCATTTCCATCCAAAGCCTCAGTTACTTAGCTTGACTACATAATTCACTGCCATTAAAGCTTTTTTTTTTTTCATTTGCTTTTCAAGAGGGCAGTGGAAAATTATCACTTCTTTATTTGCACAGGTATATTAAAATATTATTTCATTTAGCTTTAAAAAAACCAAAACACCCCCCCAAAAAAAACAACAAACAGAAAACCCCTAAACCCTAAAACCAAAAAACCCTGGCATTTTTTTTTGTTTGTTATGAAAAAGATTCCCAACACCTCAGCTACAAGCAGTAGAAAAGCTGTATTGTCAATCAATAAGTGCAGTCCTTTACTTAATACGTGCAACCATTATGGAGCCATCTACCAGCATCTCTTTACTAAAAATGTGTTTTCCTAAAAAGCCCTGTCAAGTTTAGCATCCTTACAAGAGCCTTGGAATGCCAATGCTTGTCTTGCATTCCTCTGACCTTTCTGCAACCCAAAAATAGCTGTTCCTACCCCACTGAACTTTCTACGTACATAAATACACTTGATGCCAGCTACATTTGAAGAAAATAGGCTATATTTAAAGCTATTAGCATCACAGATAGTTCCTGCCCTCCCTAGTCCCCCTGAGATTGTTTGCCCTTTTTAAATGGAGTAGGTTTGGATAAAGTACGTGTCTCTGGCATGCCTGTTCTGAAGGGGCCTCCCACAGATGCTATTTAATATATCCTCTGTTAGTCTGAGTAGGAGAGGTCAGTGTATTTTATCTGTTCATCTAGAGGGAGCTGTCAAAGTGGATTTGGAGCTGGATTAGAAGACATGAAGATAGGTAAATTTAAAAGAGGGGGAAGTATGCCCACAGGTGAGTCTGAATAACACCACACTTATGCTAAGCTTATTCTTTTAAAAAAAAAATTGATTGTGCAGTATTTGTAACAGTCTTCAGATAGTGCTTTTGGTTTTGTTTAAGGTTTATTTGTGGAGTGTCAATGTTCAGTCTGCATATTCTTCCAAAAATCACAAAGTCCTGAAATTTTCCATAAAAAAACCACACAATACAAATGAGTTTTCAAAAACTCAATTCAATTTCTCCTGTCCTTTCTCACTTCCGTTACGGGGTAGTGCAATATGGACGTGCATTTCCTTCACTCTTAAACCTGTACTGTAGTCAGCTGTTTATACAGTGTGTGTGTCTATGTGTGTGTATATATATATGTATGTATGTATGCATATTTATCCTTGAATGTGTAAGAAATCAACCTTTGTTTCAAAATGGCGTGGTTTGCATTTATACTCAAATACTTTGTTTTGTCAGGCTCCCCTGCCCCAAACAAATGTCTGAAGGCATCTCAAGTTGGCAAGATAATAATCTCTGACCACTTTATTTCCATTCCTGATTGCTTACTTTTTCCCATGAGAAAATCCTTTTGAATGACATATTTAACTTGTGTAAGGGAATGGAAGCTCCATTCCTGCAAAATGTGAAGGTTCCCTGGCTTGCTATTCTTGTTTCATGCTCACCACAACCTATTACAGATGCATGCATGGACTTTTTGTTTTCGTCCCTGGCAGGTTTCCACCGAAAAATGGAGGCATCACTTTTGGTGCATCCTCTGGACTGAAAGTCTCCTGGCATCAGTGAAATAAAGCAAGATGGTATGTAGTGTCCCAGCCCTGGATGAAGTAGTGATAATTAGCTTTTGAACCTCTAAAACTTGTCTTTTTATTTATTTATTTATTTATTTTTCTTGGCTTAGTTTTCTTTCTCCTTTCTTTCTCCATGGCTGGAAATTGACTGATGTAAGGGATCTTAAAGGGAGCTTTTTCTAAATGTCCAGCCTCAGTGCTCCCTGCTGCACTTTAAGTCCCTCTCTATCGTAGAGATGGTGCATCCCTTAGTGTATTTGAGTACTTGGTCACCTTTTCTGCAGGTTGAACATCTTTCCTAGACCTGCAGGGGCTCTTAGTCCAGTTGCTTGCGTAGTCTTTCGGGGTGTAGTGCAGCTGGATGGGAAGTGGGCGATGGGATGGCATTGGGGCTCTCTGGTCACCTTAGTGTGTAGTGAGGTCAGGGAAAGGAAAGGGAGAAGAACAACTATCATAACTCATTACAGTGGTAAATTATTTGGGATTTTTGTTTGCCAAGGCCCAGGGGATAATGTGTTTCTGCTGCACAAGGGCAAGTTCTGTGAGAACGTAGGACCCTCGCCATTGCTCCTGGGCTTCCACATTTTACCCCAGCATGCTCAGCAGGTTCCTAGAGAGACCAGTGCTTGGTCATAAATGCAGCCCCATCCTGAACACACTAACCTCCAGCACGTGGTGGAGTGCACCTGGCTGCATCGCAGGTATATGCACTTCATAGGGTGTCTGTAATGCTGGGGTGAGCCGGGGTTTCCGCCAACTGTACCAGCAGTGTCTGCGAGGGAACTATGCAGGGAGGTGGAGAACTGACCCTACAGCCTCCCCCTGTGCTGCAGAGCTGGATGGCAGCTCCAACATGTGCACATCTATGCAGCCTTATAAAATAAGCCTCTGTGTGCTAGATGGCATCAGTGGCATCCCCTGAGGTATCTGGTGGAATTGGAAACCAGCCTTGTGTGTGTATTAGTGACCAACTGCAGCATGTAGTCTGCTTTAGCTCATGCTATGACTGGGAGGTACTCTCTGCTGAAGGCTGTCTTCTGGCCTTCTGTGGAGAATGACATTGCTTATCTTGGTTTTGCAACTTCAGTAAATCTTTTGCTAACTGTCTTTTCTAAGCGATCTCTTAGGTGCACTGTGCTGGGACATGCGGGGTTTTCCAGTGCAATACGCTTTCCTATGTGTTGATTGTGCCTGTACTGTCACAGAAGCTTTTGATTAATGTTTCACCTGGCTTTTCTGTAGATGCGTGCCAAATATCTAACCTCTTGAAGATGATATACTGAGAAAGAAAGATGCAAAATCAATTTGGGATATAGGACGTCCCAGGCTTATCAGGTTAGAGTGAATGTATTTATGTCTAATCCCATTGGTGTCAGCAGTTCTGCTTCTCTGCTTTGAATCTTCACCCCATATTGAAATTAAAAGTCTTGGCAATCAGCAGTGACAAGAAATAAATAACTGACCGAGATTCTCTTTTCAAACCTGTCGCAAGTGAAGTTTTGTGCATGATTATTTTTGTTTCGGTTGCATCTGTGACTGGAACCAGTCCCTGCCAGCAGCATGGCTGAACAGCAGCCTGTGCTTTAGGGAGCCTTCCATCAATTGCATGGGACAAGCCCAAGCCAGGCAGGAACACAAGGGTGGCAATAAACACACGAAGGTTTCACACAGATCAGCTTCTTGAAAATGCTGTTCATGCTTTCAGTCTCTGAGGAGGAATAACTACGTTAGGCAAAATCTTGCAAGCTGCTTCCCTGCTTTAAGATGCCCTCGCAAATTCTGCAACAGGGACTAAACAAGTGGGGAAAACAATCACCTAGAAAGGAAATCTCTGGGAGCCGCTTTCAAGGCAGGCGTAAGTGACATCACAGCAATGCTGCTTCATTCAATAAAGCAGTTTTTTCAGGGAGTCTTTTCTAAAGTCAGGGCAGGATTTATCTGTAATAACCTACAGTTGCTGAACTGACGTGTGAATAGCTGAAATAACCAAGAAGCTATCTATGAACATGTGGGCATGTAATGACTGGGCAGCCCACCCTGAGGGTGCTGCCATAATGGTGTTCCTGGGGTGTGCAGTACTGGCAAGGCGGGGAGAGGGAGCTCCTGTTTTCCAGAACACGGCTTCTTGGAAATGGTTTTCCTTCTCACGTGCCTTCCTTTTGGCCAGAAGTTCAGTATTTTTAACATCATTCTTTTAACATCCTCTTGATGGATCAGAGCAAATGCAAAAAGCACTCCTCATGTGTTACAAAAAAACAGGTGCACTTCCACTACATTTTGGAAGAGCACAAGGGAAATCCCTCCTCTGAGCACCGGGGTGCTGTGGCTCAGCCCCGGGCACCAGCCTGCTTCGCATTACTGTCTGGCAGTGTGGCACCAGCTGCGTGCAATGGAGGTGGCAGTGGCGGGTGGTAGAGGGCACTGAGAGTCTCCAGTCTCTCTTGGTTTTTGTCTCGGTGGTAACAAGCTCATGAAAATGTTGTAGAGAGTTGTTTCTGCAGCCATCTGGCGGAGCAGGAAACCACTTCTGAATTAGAGCCAGGAGTCGCTTGTAAAATACTCTGGTGGCCACCCCGCGAAGGGCTTGCAGCACCTCGGGCGTGTTAATTCAGCACCTGGCAGGCTTCGGGCTTCTTACAAACCCCAAGGGGAATGGATAATCGTCCTCTCTTTCTGGGGCAGAGGCAGAGTGAAACATGAGGGGTGAAATGCTCTGATAATGACAGTCGGCTCCTGCCAGCATTTCGCAGTCAGAAAGCAGTGGCTCCTGGAGGGCTGCCAGGCGTTTCTCAGAGATAGGCAGGATCCTGTGTGTGCCGCGCAGGGCACGTGCAGTGAGCGTGCAGCATCCAGGAGCCTCCAGCAGGCAGACCACACGTAACCTGGGTCTGGAAGCCCCATGGTGTTGTGGGCCAAAGGACTCCAAGGCAGCAGTGGGTGAAGGCTGGCACCCAGGGCTTTGCTAGTTTGAATCCAAAATGGAGGTAACACATGAATCCTGCTGAGGACTATCTCTGCTTGGTGCTTGGCTGTGCTGTGAGGAGCTTGGGTTGGTGCTAGAGGGAGCATTTTTGTCTCGTGCTTAGCTTTGTGGGGTAGAGACACCTTTAGCTCCTCTTCCCTTGAGGTGTGGGTTGTAGTTGTCTCCTCTTCCGAAGCGAAGGCTGGTGCTAATGGTGTGTTATCATCACGGGTAGCCGGGACTGATCCACAGCTTGAAGATCCTGCAATGAAGGCAAAATTGCATTTCGTTCCTTCAAGGAGGAGGTCAAAAGGCTCATCCAGGATTTAATGCTGCCTGCTGGAACTGGAACAGGAACAGGAATGGCTTCTCTGCGAGGCATCCTATCTTCCTAACTTTACCGCAGCCCAAGCAGTCTGCCCTCATAAACAGATAGGATTTAAGTAGACCCGTATGTATGGCAGCCCTCAATCTGTGGGTAGCTGAGCGGCAGAGCTCATCCAGGTTAGGCATCGGGAAAACCTTTCTGCGTGGCAAAGACGGGGAGAAGCTGGACTGGATTGTGCAGGCATCGGGAGAGGCTTTGCTACTGGAGATCTTTAAGGACAAGTTGGACAAACCTTGCCCAGAAATAACATAGTAGCTGATCCTGCCTTAGGGCAGGGATTAAATCGGATGATTTATCACAGTCCTTTCCACCCCCTTGTTCTGTTTTTTTTTTTGCATTACTACTTTAGTCTGTAAATTCTTTCTGTATGTGCAAGTGCAGCACCTACGGTAGCGGTGTCCTCTCCCAAGGGTGCTGGCAGCATAGACATGTTATGACCTCCCTCTTCCCTGCTTATAAAAACACGTTAGCCTGTGCTGATGGACTCTCCCAAATAGAAGTGGTCTTTGGGGGATGTAAGTAAAATGTGTGCATAGATATAGCACAGCAGGTGGGGCCAGGAAAGGTGTTTAAAACATTGTAGCCTATGGGTTCAGCCACTGACATTATAGATCTGGCATTTTAAGTCATTAAAAACAAATGCTAATTTTTGCCTGTGCTGGAATAAATAGCTTTGGATAGAAAACTTCTGTACAAAGAATAGACAGACTAAAAGTGATTTAGATTGTTATTGAACTCTCCTCGCACCTTCTGGGAAAAACAAAACAAACCAAACAAACCCAACCTAGGGCATATGTAATCTGTGGACACAATGAAAAGCTGAATTAGCCTCGTATATCCAGAGAGCACAACAAACCTGCGTGGTTTCAGTTTAGTTTTCATTTATACTTGTCAAAACTCACAGTGCAATATGGTACATTTTCACCCTCAATTTCCACTGGGAATTGCTTTTAGAGTGACTCATTTCTTATTTGTGTTCTTTTTGTGGTTCCTGACATGTTCCACATTTCAGTAGCTCTTCATTTGAATACACACAGCCTTAATCATTCAATCACTAGTTGGCATTTTTAGTTATCTTCTTTGAACTGTTAAAGTTAAGGGTTTGTAAGCCTTGTAAGCATATGCGCAGCATCTCTTAAGAGTGAGACCTGAAACTGAAGAATCATTTCACCTGAATAAGGTGAGTAGGATTTGACTTGAGATCTCAGTGTGCTACAGATGATCTTTGCCTTTCTCCTTTCTTCAGGATGTTTTTGTTGAACAATACTGCAGGGATTTGTGCTGCTGCTTCTTCAGAGCTCTGTTTTTTGTGTGAGCTGTTTAGCCTGATAAACTTTCCACACAGGAGCATCACTGGTTTTGTTACCATGTTATTTGTATACAAAAATGCAGCACTAGAAATGAAGCACTTTTGCTGCGAGACCTGTTCCAGGTGAAGTCCACATCCAAGAATTCCCGATGTGGTCTGCTGCCGTGTACCTGCTCACTAGGATGTCTGTGTGGATAAATGAGGACTGTGTCCATAAGGGACTTCAGTGCAAATAAGCTGAACTCTGCCCGTTTTTGACCATCTTACAAAACTCATAAACTTCTCCCAGATAAAAGAATTCAGCATGAGCTCTATAGCCTGTCTCAGGACTGTGCATGAACTTTAAGCTCCCATAAATATAACAAAGTGTAGGTTTCCAGGAAAGGGAATCATTAATTTGAGGGACTGATGTCCTTTGCTGCATCCTGGAGGACAGATCCAGCTGAGGATCCTTCACTCTTGCCTGGAGAGGCTTTGCATTTGGCAACACCGGGTCCTAAATCTGTGCTAGCTCTACAGTTGTCAGCAAACTATTCTCCTACCCCTATCCTTTTCCAGATGTTCAAGAAATAAAGCTGCATTTTACTTTATTGTCAGCTGTTTGACAGTGCTGCTGCTTTTTAAATAAATACAAAAGTTAAGATCTTAAATCACTGATAAAGTATAAATATACTTTAAAACCACATTTGAATAGAGTTGCTGTTGCTCACCTGTCAGGGCTCTGTTGCTATTACTGGAGCTCAGATCACCCTTGGCTGAATGTTTCAGAGAGCTTTGCTTTGCTCCCCTTACTATTTAGGTGTTCTGGTATTACTGGAAATGTAACTCTTTCAGCTGGGATCTTGGGAGAGAGCTCCCTCTCCCATGTGCTGCTTGTGCAGCACACCGCTGATTGTTTTACTGTGGAATTGCCTGCCCCGTGTATCAGTGGAAGTTTTGCCATCGCTTTCAACAGAAAGAGGATCAGGCCTTTACCGGTTTAAGATTTTATGTGCTTTCCTTATTTTACAGCATTTTAATTCACTTGTTGAACCCCAAGAAGAATGTATAATAAAACTGGTGAAAGAGGCCACCCATATTAGGCAACCTTTAGCCTTACAAAATCTCCCAAATACACTTCCCTGCTCCCTGCAAATCCAGAAGGCACCCGGCTCTTTCACTACCAGTTGGAGGGTTTCTAATAATGAGCTGGGAGAGAAAGCAGAGCTTTACATATCCTGCAAGCACATTATACTGCAATATATTTTGCCCTCTTTTGTCGCTGGGGGACGAAAAGTCTTAGAAGTGTACTTTAGAAACAGTGTTTCTGCTTTTCTGATGGTGAGTTCAATTTTTACTGGTACTTGAGGCACAACTTAAATAATCCTTCTCTGAATCATCTCAACAAACTGGTTCTGCTTCCAATGAGGGTCTTCCTTAAAGCATCAGCTGCTTGGAGATGCATTTCAGTGTGGAGAGGCCTTCCTGAAAACTTCCCACCTAGCTGCAGGGTCCAGCAGAGGAGTCTGGTGTTAGCGGGGCCAAACCACCCTCATAAGATGCCTGTCTTTCTCCTAACTACGAAGAAAGCAAAGACAATCTGGTATCTGGAGTTGGGTGGGAGGAATCCAGGCTTGCACTTACAAACAACAAGGGAATACACTTTCTCTTTCAGCTATCTGACTGTTTTTTCCTGAATCTGCATTTCTGAAATAACTACCATATTCCCTTCTGATTTGGGTTTTGCATCACATAGACTTCTGGAAAAATATTATCCCTGTACAGATCTCATGACTTGCCAAACTTTATGTATTCTTTCATGGCACCGGGTGATATATTGATGTTCGATCTTCAAGTTTTCTTTACAGCATGAGCTTGAACAATAGTCCTGAAATGAATATGAAGTATATTTTAGATTATGTGTTTTATCTGATCAGCAGAGTAATAAGGCAGAAGGAATATGACAAGGAAGGCAGTTCTGGTTTACTGTACTTTTTCTAGCAGACCAATGTAACTAGAGCACAGTTGGGTTAGATGAGAGGGATGGGATAGCTTTGCTTTCTTTTCTCTGCCATTATAGCTTGGACAATGTCCTGAAAAAATACTGTCAAGCAGAAGCAAAGCTGTAAAATGGCTGTGGCAAGTAATTTTGTCATGAGCATCACTATCTGTATTGCAGTAGTATTTATTCATTTGCTTTCCTCAGCACCTGTCTGCTCTCCCTGTGCTAATCTGTCCTTGTTGTTTTACTTCATCTTTGCTCACCGGTGCTCATGTGGTTGTTCCTTGCCCTTGCTCTCTTTCCTAATAACACCCCGGAGTTACCGTAGCTGGTAAAACATAGTTCTTGCTCAGGCTCCCGTCGACTTCAATAAGACATCATTTCTGTGTGCTTTTCCTAAAGGGGCAGACACTCTGGTAAGTGCTAGGGTGACGGAGAGTAAGTGCCACAGCGCTGGGCTCTGCTGACCTCTTAGTGGTGTCGAGCAGATCCTTGGTCAGAGCCTGGCGAGCTGGAGCTTGCTGCGCCTCTGTGCGAGCTCTGAAAGGAGATGCGGCCCCCCACAGCCTGCACATAGCTGCCTGTTCGTAAGACCCTAAAGCAACAAAGGTGGCTCTATCTGTGAGCACAACCATGTGCAGGAGAAAGGAGGGAAGAGGCAGCGTGATTTAGCAACAGGATATTTAGGCAAGAAATGCTAAGTCTAGTGATTCTGCTACAGGATCAGCTTTTATCAAAAAAGGGGCTGGAAACTCTTCTGAGAAAGAAATTCAAAATTAGGCTTCACGCTGAGGCCACAGACTTAGGATCTCCCAAAGTCAGAACCAGCTAGCAGGTGTGGGTGTCAGTGCCAGCTTCCAGAAATTAAGAATATGTTGGGGCAGCAATTGTCTACTGCTGTATCGCTGACGTGCCGCGTATAGTCAGCCCTTTCTTGAACTGGGCTGCTTGAAAAGAGAGTGGTCAGAGTACCGGAGAGGCTTAATCATCTGGGACAAAGGTGGGTATGGGAAGGTGAAATAAATCAAAAGATGATTTAATTTACGTTACCCCCAGTCAGGCTTTTTAGGAAAAGAAAGTGAAGGCAGCAATTTTACCTTCATGCTAGTGTAGCTACATTAGTGTAGCATTATTGGGTTCCATTAACTTATTAGAATTATATTAGAAATAATATTTTCCAGTCATTATTACCATGAAAATTAATTAACATATGGGATCAATTTTCTACCTAACTGCATAAAGTGGTATACTGTCTGTTGCAGATGGGACTGTAACTCAGATATTCAAAAGGTGGAGACTCTTTTGAGGATATGTGATCTTGGGAAGGTTCAACATTTTGTGAGCAATAGGTCTCACTTTTTACTCATGACTGCTTCATTCTTCGATCTGAATAAGCAGCTCAGACATTGTGTAAATGAACAGTGTTTCCAATAAATGTGTATATTTACAGCACATTTCATGCATAAGAGCTCGAATCAACTGAAATGCTAAAAAGTTTGTTTAAATCAGATTTTTTTTTTTTTTTGAAAGGAGTCTAGATATACATGACTCCATGTTATGGGTTTTCATTTTGATCAGCTCCTGGTCTTTATGTTGTATGTGTTTTGTACACGTCCATCCCTAAACTCATGTATGCAGCCACAAAAAAAAAAAAAACAAACAAAAAAAAACAAAAACCACAATTCTCAGGTGACAGTCACACACTTGAAAGAAGAGGTGGTTGGTTTTAGAGGTTCAAAGCAACATTGACTAGATTCCTTCTACACAGACTTTTGTATTAGAGATGGTTAAGTATCTTGAGAAGTAGCTCATGCTAATAGAGATAAATGTATTGGAAGGGTGGTGATGCACTTTTATCCATCTATTTTCTGGCCGTAGCTGCTGGCCGTAGCTGCATGATGGGAATCAGGATTTCCCTGTTCTCTTGAATTTCCTCTTTGCAGTGGCTAATGCAGAAGAGCCGATACTCTCGTTCACTTTTTGTTTTGTTAATGGTTATCTCTTCATTTTTCTGTTAGTGAAAGTAGACATGTGGGATTTTACCTATAGGCAGCCTATAGCTTACAGGACTGGCATAATCATTTAGAGGAAAGTAGTGGAGCGAAATGGATGAGACAGGGATTCTGTTCCTAGCTCTGCCTAAAGTGACCCTGCGCAGCCTTTCGGAGCCTCCTGTATTTTATGTCTGACACGGGTGGATTGATACTCACTTTCCTCATAAAGTAGAAAGATGGAGCTGTGCTTAGTAATAAACTATCTGAAGTGTCAGTATCGTTAGGCGTAATCAGGGGAAGAAGTAAAAGTAGGACTCCTGGGGCCCCTCCAAGCCTTTCCCTGGCTAGCAAGGCACTCCAGCAATCCCAGCTGTTCTTCCAGTAAGTGCTAGGGTTTGCTGGGTTTATTCGGTTGTTTTTATAAACGATGGAGGAGGGACAGTGGGTTCAAGAACCATGCGTGGGCTGGGTAGGTAAAGCCTCTTTAGAAGTGCTGAAAAAGCATACAAAAAGTGAGATATTTCTTTTTTCGGTGAATGGATTTCACAGCGGTGCCACGCCGCCTCTCAAATCCTGTTGGACTCTTCTTGCCAGAATCCGAATTCTTACTACAAACCCTAGAAATATAATGAGCTTTTTAAAGGTATGCTGCTAAAACGGTAGGTTTTACTGCCCTTATTTCTAGAAGTAGGTGCAGGTCACTGTAAAGGGTGAAATGTTTTCTAAAGTATGCACACATTTTTTGCATTCAGTCTGAAAAAGAGAACAAAATTAAACTGAGGTTGATTGATCAGAGTAAATATCAAAAGGTTAAGGTAGGATTTTTCATTTGCTAGCAATTTTGAAAAACCAAAATCTCCAACTCCCTAATCACTTCTTTTTAGTATCACCGATGGCATCTTGAGAATCTAGCCTGAACACAACAGGAATGTCAGCATGAAAGATTTTACTATTTCAGGTTTTTCTCGGTTTTGTTTCATCTGGAAATATTAATGGCGTTCAGACGTAATTCTGTGGAGTCCCATGTATAAACATTTTTCTGCTGTCTGCATTTATCCTAAGCTTTAGTGTTCCTCATCAGCTTTATCATGTAGAGGAATTGTTTAAAAGAAAAAAAATTTAGCTCCACTCAGATGAGCTCTTTTTATGTGCTTGCTTTGCACTTGATTACACTGTGTTTACGTCCAGATTTTCTCGGTTCCTTTTGTATGGCAGTTTTCCCTGGTTTGGATGGGTCTTTCAAACCAAAAAAGGCAAAAAGAGCATAGATTAAAGAAAGTTGAAGGTGTGATACTTAAATCTCTTTAAATTTTATTCATTTGTGGTTGAAAAAGATTTCAGTGTAACAATTTCGTTAGGGTCTAGGGTAAACAATCACTACAAAATGAGAACAATGTCATTTAATCAGTTAGAGCAGATTAATTAAGTGTATTAATGCAACCAAAGTGTGTATACGTATCCTCAAAATGCTATGTACAGGAAAGCTTACTTGGGATTTCATGTACTGAATTTTGAGCAAGAGCTAGATTTTGGTTGCTTGAACATCCTTTTCCCTGCCCCGGTCTCCCATCCTATCATCGCCCCAGCTCTGGGTCTTTGATATTTTGACACCTGCTGGGTCTCAGGTTGAACCCAGTTAATTAGTACATATGTTGTTGTTTATTTCAATAAAAATACCAGCTTGCTTACAGAGAAATTAAGCAATCTTTTCAGCCTCTGAGCACAGCCTCATGGGACAGCCAAGGACAGCTGTAAAGTTCTTCTTTTTAAGAAGTTCTGGTTAATGTCAGCTGAGAAAGCTCTCAGTAAACAAATGAATAATTGATTGCTCAGCTTTCACATAGCTACTGCGTTTCTGGGCTCACATGACTCATTTGTGAACCATTCCTGTCGTCCTAATGCCATAACATTGGAGAAATGATGATTGTTTCTTGGAGGATTCTTCTGTGGACATAGTTGCCAAGACCAAAGCTGTAATGGTTTGTTATTATGACCTTTGTTATTCCATTAGGCTCAATAGCTTTAAAAAAATTGATGTGTGCATACTTTAGGAAAGTTTTTACCCTTTACATTGACCTGACATCATAGTTTATACTACAAAATGTATTAATGACAAAGTAGTGTTTTCATGTCAGGAGGACAAATTTTAACAACTATAATCTGCCCTTAGTCGTCATAAATACAAATGTATTGGTAAAACAGACCTTGCTAATGCAGCCAAGACAAATGCTATACCATATTTCAAATCAATTGAAGCACTAGTCTGTACACGCCACGATTTTTTGTGTAGCTTCAAATATGTTATTGTCAAACTGCTCTTAATATGCGTTTTCCAGTGGGTATTGTAGAACAGTAATGACCCATCAGATGCAATCTAGGTCATTTTTCTCGATTACTTGAAGATGTGTAAATGTCTTTGAGGATATGGAAGGGCATAGGGAGCATTCAATTAATATTGTTTTGATGGCTTTTTAATACTTGAAAAATCAACAGTAAAAAACCTTGTGAGCATGACAGTACTTGCAAATTGCCTTGTACAGTAAACAGTTTAATTTGCAATAAATTCTGTGCGTTATAGTTAACTGAAGTACACCCTATTCAGTACCCCCTGCTCACTGCCGTGATGATATAAAGTAGGCTCACTATTTCCAATTGCTCTAGCACTTCAAAGCTGATACGCTGTCTACAAGTGCTCCTTTCTAATTCTGCTTCCATAAATTCATTAACTATATGCAAAAGGCAGGTTGCTTTCTTCGTCGGTTTACACCCTTCCGTGGGCACACAGGTCTCTCAGGGGGCAGAATGGGACCCTGGAGAAGGTATGAAACAGAAAGCCTAGCTGCTTTCTTCCAGCTCCCGTTGGTGTTTTCTAGCTAGCATTTGAAGAGCCCTTGTCATGTGGATAGACCTGTTGTGAGAGGTCCTGAGGAAATGTGTAAGAAACTCTTGGTCTCTGTTTTTCACAGTGCATTTCTGGAGGGAAACTGCCTGTCACTGTATCTATCTCTGACACCAGTGTGCTACCTACACAACTGAGTCTCTCCTCATGGAGACTTTGCTGTAAGGAATTCATGCAGTGAGGGGAAATAATGAACTTTCGAAACTCTCTCATAGATTTGCAAAGCAGCCAAATTGAGGCAAATCTGGGTATTTGTGCGTGGGGTTGGGGCAAAGGGAAGTTTCTTCACTCTGCTTGCAGGAGATGTTGAGCTCACCAAAGAGACATTTACAGGAGAAATGCACCAGGAGGTCTCACTCTTGTTAACAATGGTACTGAAGAAATGTTTCTATCACTTAAAACTACACTGCAGTAAGGCAGTGAGAATACTTGTCCTATCCAGAATGTAAGCTGAGGAACAGGTATTTACTGCTACAAAAAGTGAGGAGTAATTCTTAATGTGAGGGAGCAAGAAGAAACTTAGCTCAGCATCTATCTGCAAGGAGAAAATGTCCAGTGCATGTTGTTATCCTGTGCAAATGGGTAAGAGTGCATTTAGAGACTCATCTTTCTGGTTTTAGACCTAAATCCATGTGGAAAACTATGTATCTTAGGAATTCTGGATGCAAAATTATCATGCTTCTGCTTGGTGCTGTTTAACTGCTGAATTAATCAAGTACAATTGCTTAAGGCCCTGTAGGGAAGGATGTAATAAATCTTGGGAGTATTTGTTCTGGGATGAACAAATTCATCTGGCTGGGAGAAGCTGCGTAACATTAAATCAGATGTTATAAACATTTGCAATGGCATATTTTCCTTACTCAGGGCATTGTGGCATGAGTCTTGAGAAACTAAAGAGGGTATGTCCTAAGGGCTGGATGCATTTCTTCTTATTTTTTATAACTGATGGCATTGCTTTGTGAGGGGTGAGGTTGGGCTGGGTTGCTCAGTGAGCTGCACGCTGTTCGTCCTGCGCCGTCGGGTAGAGGGCAGTCGGATACAGCAGACGGTGCAGGGAGCCCTGCTCCGGGCTGAGCCTGCTCGGAGGCTCCTCCTCGGCCTGCCTGCCCTGGCAGTACCCCCCCATCCCCAAATAAACTTGCACTTAATTGGAGAGACAGAGAGATGGATTCATTGTACCTGGACTCTGATATTCCTCTGGAGTTGGACAAATTGCTGATGGTATATGGAGCTTCTCCTTCACATTGGGAGCGGGAACTGCAGAGACATGTAAGAACCAGTTGAAAAAATTGTCCTGCCTTAAATATGAATTTTCCTGAGTTTGAAATGGAGCTGCCTTGAGTTGTTTTCCTCACTGCAGTGTGGGACAGTCCCAGCGCGCTGTGCTGAGCAGAATGTGTGCTGTTCTCTTGCACGGCACGTCCTGCCCTTTGGGACCTCAGTCGCTGGAAGCAGAGCGAGGAGGCAGAGCCTCTTTCCCCAGAAAAGCCACGTGCCTGCCATTCCAGCAAAGGGAGCTTTGTCTCCACTTTAGGGGACAATGTCCTGAGACAATTGTGGGGTTTTTTTCCTCCTAATTTACAAGTACCTGAGCAGGCTGGTTGTATCATGCTTGCTCACTGCATGCTTTGCTCTGAGCCCTTGAAGGCTGCTTAGGAGCTTTGGAAAGTGTAAATGGTGTCAACCTGGATGAGGGGCCAAGGCTGGACCCCTCTTGTTCCAGGGACGGAAGGGTGAGCAAAAGTGTCTGGGTTGAGCCCGGAAGGGCCAGGCCTGCTCCTTCTGCTCCAGCCAGGGATGGGTGAGGAGCTGCTGCTTCTGCCCCCTGTGCCCCGGCCCCCCTCCGCAGGCGTCACTTGCTGACTTGCTGGGTGAAGCAGGCAGAAGGGCTGTGGTTAGTGCATTGCCCAGGTAGTCCGCGGCCCTAGACCTGGTGCCAAGAGCTGGTGGTGCTCCAAGGTCAACACCAGAACTGTGAAGACCTGGGCCGTTCCTCAGGGAATACCAAGCCCCTGTGGTACAAGGTCTTTTTCTTGCTCAGATATTTGAGAGCCTCTGGATGATGGGAGGATGCAGCTGCTTGAATTGCTGGAAAGGGTCACTTGTGAAATGGCTGCAGAAGCTGCAAAGCAGAATTTGAGCTTTTATTGTTCCACTTGTTTAAAGGAAGGCAGAAGATGAAAGGCAACCAGGCTTTTACGGTGGGGAAGAACGCGGTGATCCCAGTATAAATCAGTGTGTTGTCATAAATCCGAGTCTGCAGCCAGCCTGAAACAAGAAACGAGCAGCCCTGTTTACCTCAGGGCTATTTAAAAAATGTCAGTGCTGTCCCTTGGCTTACTGCTGAAAGGTGTAGCCGTTACTTCAAGCGTTTTGGTATTTCATGGCCACATTGTTGGCCATGAGGTGGATGGTGGGCTGGGCGACCAGGGACAAGTGTCTGCTGCCAAGGCTGAGCCGGTAATGTTCAATCGTCCCCTTGGACTGTAAAAGCCCAGAAGGGACCAGTGGGATTGCTTTGCTTGCACCAATATCGAGTCTGGTCCCAGTGCTCCTGCGTGTGCTGGGCCATCTCACCCAGCTTCTGTGGGCTCCCCAGACCTTCCCAGTAGGAGCTGCACAGTCACTGGGCAGCGAATCAACAGAGAAATCAGTCCTGCTTTAAAAATGCAGCCGAAAACATAAACGATGTGGGATGGAGCTGTGTCTGGGGAGTGGGCCGGGGGCTCTTCTGCTTCACGTCTTGCAGTGGCTGCAGCGTAAAGCAGATCCCCAGAGCTGCACAGGGCAGGAGCCGCCTGCCGCTGCAGCCTTGCAAACACCCAGGCCAGCCGGCTGCTTCCCAGCTGGTGTTGGAAATCTCATTAGGAAAGTGCTCCCAGCTGAGGGTCTTTTACTCATCAGAGTGATATTTTTGTCGTGTTTCCTATTGGGTTGGTGAGAACGTGGCTTGCGAGCATCTGGATGTGCTTGGGCAGTGGAGGAACCTTCCTCTCTGGCAGCAGCGGCCAGGCGGGAGCTGCAATGCTGAAATACCTCAGGGTTTGCCTATCGCAGCCTCAAATCCAAACAAATAAATTCCCAGCTGTGGTGCCGGCAGTGCTGGGGATGCTGCCAGTGCCCACAGGCACAGCCTCGGCTGCTGCCTCCATCTCTCTGCTCCGTGGCGCCTGCCCTCCCCATACCAGCACATCTGGGCTGCCTGGACCACGCGTGTGCATCTCATGCGTGGTGCCTCGGTCCTGACAGCTCAATGTTGCACCGGTTTTGTTTGCAACAGCTGTAGAGAGCAGCAAAGCCACAGCATGAAGCATAATCATTTTTTTATTAGAACAATTTCCTGGGGAGCTTTTTTTTTTGCCTTTTTTTTCCCCCCTCTTTTTCCTTCTGTAACGTTGCTTTAGGTTTTAAGAGGGGAAGGAAAATAATAAATAGTGTAGCAAAAATAGATTGGTGGGACCGTGTCGTATAACACTGGAACAAAGGGGCATTCAATGAAATTAGAAGGTGGCAAATTCAAAGCAGATCAGAGGAAGTATTTTTATACGACGTGTGTTCAGGCTGAGGAGCTCCCTGCCACAGGAGATAGTGAAGGCCAGCAATGCGGCGGGTTTTGAAAAGGCTGACGTTTGGATGGGCAGTGTGAATACTGACTTACCGAAGTCAAGAGAGGGCACATTGTATTAATTGGGTAGAAGTACTAGGCTTTCAGGCAAAAAATGACTTCTGATTATTGCAGGCTAGGATCTGAAGTGGGACGGGTTACTTCGGCACTTGGTGGGACGCCAGCAGCAGATCTGAACATCACGGGGACAAACCCATGATGCTGAGAGGGTCATGCAGGGAGCCTGCGGCAGCACCAAAATATGAGCACAGGTCCCCTGAGTGCCAGCCACGGGGCCACCCTTCCTCTCGCAGCCAGGCTCTGCCTTTCAGAGGTGCTCTTCATGTGAACAAGGTGAGCAGGGCTTGGCCACAGACACTCTGGACTTGCCTCTGGTGAGAAATCATAATTGCGAGTGTCAAGAAACGTGGGGTTTATTCCTCTGCTTCAATGTTGTTATAAAAATAAATCTCTTTGGAGATATTCATAAAAGTTAATGGAAGTCTTGAATAGAGCTTTTTTTCCCTCCTACCAACCTAATAAAATGTATTGCTTTTTCTCCCAAGTATTTTTATATTAGCAGGCGGTGGCTGCTGCTGGAGGAGAACCGTTCTAGTGCTATAAAATGACTCCAGATGGAGACCCTCTCGCCGGCCGCTGACTTCAGGCCCAAGCAAAGCTGAAACGTAATGCTTGTCCTGATGGTCACCATCCTCAGCCAGGAAATATGGGAGTGTGTTTGGCTCGGGGAACAGCAGCGTTCTCCCCTTACGACGTCTGATTTATTGTATGTCTGTTAAAACAATAGTTTTGAAATAATTTTTAGATTTGCTTTAAGAAAAGGAAGAAAATGAAGATGAATGAAATGGGACTGGTGCTCTGGGCTTGACAGGCATAGCACAGAAATCGGTCCCCACAGACTTGGTGCTAAAAGTCACACTGAACGTCTGGATCCAGTGCTCCTGGCAGATCATTTTTCCATCTGCTTGGGAAAGTCACCGCTGCTCTCTCCCAACAGCTGATGCGGGGATGCAGCCAAAACTTCCTCCTGGCAGGCTGAGCCAGCAAGGGCTGTGGGTGCCCACCACCATTGGGACCAAATGCTGTCAAAAAAATTAAAAATACAAAACTTGAGTGGTGCCCACGGCACAGGGAAGGAAAAGAAACCTTTTTCCTGAGTGCAGAGGTACATCACTGCTGCAGGAGCAGCAAGGCAAAGGGCTGAGCAAGCCCAGGGCGAGCTCAGCCCTGCTCAGAACATCTCCACAGAGCATCTGGTGTCCAAACGCGCTGCTGCAGCACCAGGAGGGCATCCAGGCTGGAAAGACGATACCGTCGCCAGGATACGCAGCAGCACTAATGAAGTAAGGATTTTCTGTGCCTTAGCACCGAAGTGCTTCAGGGTTTACCTATCACGGTTTCAAATCCAAAGAAAGAGAATCCTTGCTCTGGTGAAGCAAGGGAACAGATGCTGCCTCTTGTTCCTTCTGCTCTGGAGAAGGCAAAGGAAGTTATCTGTTAGCTGATCCAAGCTAAGGCATGTAGTACAAAGGGTCTTTGCATCATCCCCCGTTTTTACTCTTGCAGAAAACCCACCCTTTCTCGTCTAGCAGATAATTTTTGTGTGTTTTCTTTGGAAATTACTTGCGCTACACTAAATTTTGATTCTCTCCTTTTCTGTAGTCTGCCAGGTTTTCTGCACTTTCCTAAGTGACCCGCACTTAAACAGCTTTGTCCTGGCTGCCGTGCTATTGTTCTGTACACATGAGCTATCGCCGCTATTGCTGCCGGACTGTTTATCTTTTGATTACGTGTGGCTTGGAAGTTAAGCCTCAATGAGCCGGCACCGTTAGGTTCGCATGAGTTTTCCTCTCCTGCAGCAGCTCAGCCTGGCAGGTGACTTTGGCATTGTTGTGCCGTGTGGGGCTACGTACGCATGTAGGAAGTTCACAGGGGAGATTTGCTAAGCTTTCCTTTCCTGGCGAGTGACCTGTAAACACGCTCTCAAAGCCAAGCATTTGATTTTTCTGTTGTCCTCATGGCAACATGCTGAGGATCAGCTGTGCGCCACCGTTTTTTCTCCCTTCAGAAAAATCAGAGATTTCAAGGAGGTGAATTGTAATCCATTGTTGGATACCAGTTCTGTCGGGTTTCCTTCTCCACCGAAAACAGTCGACAGGAAAGTAATTACAGGAGCAGATGTGACTTGTGACGTAAATGTTACTTCTGGCCTTTTTTTTCTCTTTTTTTTTAGGTAGTCCAGTGGCGTGATTCCAAAGCAACAGTCAAGTGGTACATGAGACACATGGGCCTGTGGTGGCCATTTCAAGCTTTTCCTTGACTCAATCAGGTCCAGAGACAATTTGCAATACCTTACAAGTCACTTTTTTTAATGAAATTAGCAAGTAAGACAAATTTTTGGAGCAGCTTCAGTGTGTGCATGCTGCGTAACTGCCTGCATGAATCCCACCGCTTTATCCACTGACTTACTGATGTCTCTGTCCTGAGCAAGATATTGAATTGCTGCTTGTAATTCTTTTGGAGTAATAAATCAGTAAGTATTTTGCATCTTGCATTTCTCTTGAAGACAAGTTAATGCCATAGTCTAAAGTCTGGAAATAGAGCTGGATTAAACTGTTTAGGTCTTTTAAACTACCTCATTTTCAGGATGTCTTGTAATTTCTGCTGAATCAAATGCAGCTGTAACAGAGTGAGTGTGTTTGTAACCTTTCTAGATGCTTACTTGTCTGGGTGTTTTGTAAGGATAAGCCCAGTGAGCTCTCATGTCCCTCTGTGCCCATGTCAAGGCCGGCAGATGGGCTGGCTGCTGACCCCTTGGCACAGCCCCTTCCCCGAGCGGTCTGGTGTCAGTGGGTCACCCCAGGGCTGTGAACTGTCCCCCCAGGCAGCTGCAGCCCAAGAGCTTGTGTCTTCCTGCACCAACAGCTGGATGTGTCCCTGAGCTTCCTTGGTGCCAACGCAGCAGCGCCTTGGTGCTGTCCTCGAGCTGTGCACCAGAGCGCGGTAACCACAACTGCTGGAGCCCTGGGAGTCGGGCCATGAGGATGCTCGTCTCTTTATGCACAAGACTTTAATTCTTCCCAAACTCACCTGGCAACGTCGGCCCAAAGCTCACGTGTCAGCTGGAAAATGGACGCACAGGCTATTGCCAACTGGTGGACTATCAGCCAGTGGCAGAGCCAGGAGTAGTGGGTACACATCTCACGTGGAGGCTCGTATCGGTGCATGTCCCAGCGGGGAGAGAGCGCGCCTGCTGCTCGCCTTGCCGCTGCCCAGCACCGCAGGGTCCCTCTCCCTGCCCGCAGCCTCCGAGCGCTGCAGCCTTGCAGAGACAGTAGAAATAGTAGTGGATGTTATGCCCTCTTGTGAAATAGGGCACTCCGAAGCTTAATTTATTTCATGTCCTTCGCTGGCAAAGGTTTTGCTTTCATGTTCTGGAGGAGTGGCCGAGGAAAGGAGGTCGGCAGCCGCAGCGGGCAGGAGTGGCCCCCAGCACGCTGCAGCTCCGAGTGGCACCTGTTTATACGAGGGCTGACTTCATCTCATGTTAAGTTATTCGTATGCTCTTATTTCTGACCAGAAAAACATTCTTCCAAAATGTGCCCTGCCTCATTAACAGTCCCCACCCAGGGACCTCCTTTCAACTTTGCCAAGCTTCCCAGCACCTCACTGCAGGGACCAGTCGGGGACACAATAGCTCCAGCGTGTTTATTTCATTTCACTTTTCCTCTCCGCTTGGCCAGTGGCCAGCAGAGATGTTCTTTGCAAAGATAATAGTTTCAACTTAATCATTCACCTCTTACATGTCTAAAAGGAGTTAAGGAGACTGGAAGTTTCCAAGAAAAATAAATGAACAGAACTCGTTCGAGGGGGCCTCTTTAAGGCTCTTTTATTGATTTTAAAAAAAAAAAAAAAGGAGAAGCAGCAAGCTATTCCTGCACATCACCAATGCCCTATTTATTTTTTAAATGCGTGTTTAAATTTGGAGGGACAGTCATGAACAGAAGGATTATGAAGTGTTTCTCTTTGCGACGGGATTTGCAGCGTGTTTGGAGAGATGGCTCCAACGTGAAATTCTAGCAGTGTTCATTTTGGGGGTTGTAGAGCTGGATCTGGACCTTGGGGGTCTCCTTCCTAGGCCTGCATGTGGGTAACAGGCAAAAACTCACCCATTTATTTGTTTTTGTTTGTTTTTAGGGGGACTGTGGTTCTGTCTGGTGCCTTTTGGGGTTGCTCATTTTGTCACAGCCTAAAGGTCTGATGCTTCAGAGAGTTGGAGGACCCAGGCCCTTAATGATGGATCCCATTGTGTTGTCTCTAGTTAAGCAGCCACTATCACCAATTTCTTTTGGAAATAAGGCCTTTGTTTAAGCCAGAGAAAAAACATCTTCCTTCCACCTGGCGCGGCTGAGGGACAGTGATTAAAACCCCTATCTTACTCACGTATCCTGTCCATAGAGCTGTTGAGAAAATTCATGTCCTTGGGAACCGCTGATAAAAATGAAAGGTTTCTCTTTCAACAGCATTTAACATGGACACTTCCCAGTTTTAATGAAAACCTGAAAAGTGGGATGTGCTTGGTGAAAAAGCAAGAGAAATCCCTGCTTACTTGTAGCTGGGCGTGGATTAAGACACCAGCAGTAAGCCTGAACGTGAGGAATGAGCTCCTAAATCATATGACTTCAGGGGAATCTGGACTTTCATTTAATCATCAAACCAAAAGCAACATTACAGTTGAGCCTAAATCATATGCCCGGGGAAGAAATGAATGCTGGCTGGGAAGGCTGGAAGGAGCCGGCGGGCTGCCCTGGGCTGGTTTTTCCCCACTCAGGTTTCCCGGCTCTCTGGAGTGAGGTGGGGGGTGTCTTCTTCAGAGCATCTCCAAGAGGAGAGATTGCTCCTGCCGTTACTGTCATTTCAGCCAGAGATGGGAGAGGCAGAGCCTGCCACTGCAGAGCCATGGCACGAGAGCAGCATGCAATCCATAGCGGGGATCTACTGTAATCCAGTCAAACCAGCGATGTGGACAGATCCCTCCTCCCCTGCAGTGGCTCACTGTGGTTTTCCCTACCTTCAGAGAAGCTCCTTTCTGGAAAAGAGTGAAATACCTGAATCCATTCCTTCCCTTTCATCTCCCCAGCTCTATCCTCCGAGCAAAGCGTCCGTGCGGTGCTCTGAGCTCTCCGGTGCAATGCTGCCCTTTGCCCATGCATGCATATGTATATGTGAACATACAGATACTTAGCACCCTCTCCCCACAGCTATGGAGGGTCTCTGCCTGATCCCACCTTTGGAAAGCAGGCTTTCTTGTCAGTACAGATTGGAGGACTCACTTAAATCTCCATAAAATAGTGGAAAAAGGAATAAAGTTGTAACTGTCATCACCTATTCAGAAAAATTCCTGCAGTGCAGACACCCATTTTCCAGCCTTTGATGACTAGGGGAAAAATTATCTTGCCAGGTGGAGTGTGATTTCTAGTTTTTCTCTTCAGCAAACGAAGGGCTGAATTTAGCAAGTTTGGAGTGAGATGGAAGCAAAACATCCTTCCTTCTCTTCCCCCTCTTCTCCCTTCTCCCCCTGGGCAAGGAGCACCCTCCTCGTTAGGGAACATGTCTTCACAGATGTGTTAATTTTCATAAGGCCATGATGAGGCTCTGGGCTGGGAGCTTGTTTCCCTTCCCCCTCACCAGCGCTCCAGTAACCACACGTTACCCAAGCCGAGCACTTTCTGCATGACTCAGATATTTTTTTTTTAAGAACTAGAAGCCAATGGACATTTTCCTCACTGATACCACTGGGACTAGAAGGTCTTTTTTTTCCCACCAACCTTAAAAACATGCTGATATACTGCAATTTTTTTTCCTTTTCAATATTTTGTTGTTATTAAAACAGCACCAAGTCCCACAGCAGCAAAGGATGGGATGTCTCCTGCTCTTTTCTCTCTTCCTCAACAGCTAAGGAAAAAAAAAGGGTAATTATTCATAAAAGAAAACATTAAAGGACACTTGGAACATCCCTGATGGCTGGGCTGAACTGGGGTCACTGGCAGTGCAGGATGGGGCCACGGCACAGGTCCCCATTGCCTGCAGCTGAACCACCCCACCCTGGGGTCCAGACACGAGGAGGAGGAGCAGCCAAGGATTAGCATCCCATCGTCACTGCCATCCTGAGGATGGGTCATGCTGGACACAACCTGCCCTTTTCTTAGGCCTAAAGCATCCGACCAAAGCTGGGCATGCGTCGGCCGATGCCAGGTGAAGAGTGGAAATGGCCTTAGTGAAGGCAAAGGTAGCGACCTGAGTCCCTCTGTAAGACAGGACCTTGGAGTCAAATACAAACAAAAGTGCTGAGGGAACGATTAGGTTGAACAGCAAGGCAGTGAGCTCCCACACGGAGGTGTCTGAAGCCAAGGAGAGGGGTTTTGCGAGGACTGCAGCCAGCTTCGGTTGCAACATAAGGCAGCACGTACAACCTGCATGACCTCCTGTGCTGGAAACGTAGCTCTACAGTGGATGTGCGGGCAAGTACACGCTTTTCCTGCTCGACAGCGGGGATGGCCCAGCCCTGAGCTTCCCCTGAAACCACGAGCGACATACAGAGCCAATGTGTGTTTTCTTGTGTGAATCCTGATGAGTTCAAATGAACAGGTTTGGGGCCATAGTTCCCATCTAACGCTGACTGCTCAATGTGATTTTTCAATCCCGAATTCCTTCGGTTGACAGCCGCGCTATTTCCAGTCTCTTAGTCAGCATATACCACTCTGCTTCCCAGTCTGATGAGACCTGGATTTTCCCACACTCCCCCTTAAATGGAAACACATTGTTCATCTTCATTTTATTTATTTATTTGGTACAAAAAACCAAGATACTGCTATAACTTTGAAGTGCTGGCTCTACAATGGTTGGTTCCTTTTCGGAGCAATGGGTTTTCCTAAAAGCCACTCTCAGCAAGATCCTTATCAAACTTTCCTTAGCAGGAGACAATGAACATTTCACAGCATGAAGAAGAAAAAAATAAAAAGGTCAGTGAGAAGACAAATGCTCTATGTGAAGGGATAGCCAGGGTGCAGATGAGCTCCCCCAGCCTTGTAAACACAGATTATTTTCTGTCTAACGTACAGTTTCTGAACGTTTCACTTGCTGAGTCAGCTCCAGAGTTTATTGAGGGGTGAAAACGGGGACCTGAGCATCATCTGGACACTTCCATCTGGGACCCATAAACCTTACCCTGATGTGTCCAAATACCAAGGGCCTCACTGCCTGCAGCTGCCGGAGGTGGCAATTAGGATGGGAGCTGGGAGGACACATGTGGCTCTGCAAGCTGCCGGGAGTGACTTTCCACAACAGGTCACACTGGAACCAGTTTATTTCCTACTGGGCTGTGAAAGCAGTGGGTGACCTGCATGGTGGCACAGTACTTTCCCATGGCTTGGAGCAGTGGGGAGAAAAAGGGACCGAGGAACTGCCCTGGGGGAGTCCAGCTGCCAAACCTCACAGTGAAAGGGCACCGCCTTCTCCCACAGCCTGCCCAAAACCTCTCCCATGTGAGGCAGCTGCCAAAGGATGCTCTGAGCAGCGACAGCCCAGGGTCAGCTTCAGACCTGACCTCTCCTAAAAATGCCAGTGCCACTGGATAGCTGAGCTGGGAGATGAGCAATCATGGTAAGGGGTCGTCTCCACCCAGAATGTGCCAAATTTGAACCGAACCCCCCAGCTTGGCTCCATGAGGGGGCAGGCACTTGGGGTGGCCCATGCTCTGGGTCTAGGTAGGGGCTCGGGTGTTGTTTTTGCTGGGGGCGATCACTGCTTTGCTCTGGCTGAGTCGGAGCAGCTCCGTGCAGAGAGGTGGCAGCTTTGTGTGGAGGAAACGTGTCAGCTGGCAGCTGCCGTGTTTTTTTTTTTTTCTTTTAGCCTAATTGTATATTTAATTATTTGGCGGATGGTTTCAAGCCAAGACTATGCAATTAGTCAATGTTTGTTGGTTAAAATAGAAGTAAACACTAGATTAATATAAACAAAGGAGCGCTCTGGTTTATTGCCCAGGGAGAATGCCGGCATTGTTGCGTGGATCCTCGTCTGAAGGCTTTGAAGATCACTTGCTCTATTTATTTTTCTAAAGATGGGTAACTTTGTTCTATTTGCTCAGCTTCTTATGGGCCTGAATAGACAAGGGGTAAAGTGCGGTAAAGGTGGGTCTGGCTCCGAAGGAGCCTGGAGGGAAAATGTGGTTTTGGATTCTGATCTCATCCAAAAAATGTCCCGCGTTTCAATACCCTTAGATAGCTTACACATTGGAAATGCCAAGGAACCGGAAACTTTTGTGCCAAAGTCAACTCTGCTCTCATTAATAATTATTTTAAGACAGCATTCACAGAACAAAACAGTATAATATGGAGCAGAAAGAGCCCCGTGGGGAATTCGGGGCTGAACAAGAGTTCAGCCCACCATCCCAGCTCTTACACTGGTTGTTGAGGATTAGCGTCCTGAGATGCAGGCGAGGTGTTTGGGCAAAGTGACAGCGAGGGGCATGACGAAGGGGAGAAAGCAGAGCTGCCCTCCAAATGATAACAGTGACAGCAGAGTCTGGCCACTGCTAGGGAAAGGCAGGCGGTGGGATAGGCAGGGCTGCGTGCCCAGGGATGTGGAGGGCTGAACCCAGCTCAGAAGACCCCCAGCACCCATGAAGGCAAAGTCTGGGGAGCGTGTGTCCTCCTAATTTCTTTGCGTGGTAGAGATGTGTTCTTGACCCCATTTTACAGATGGGAAAACCAAGCCACAGGACTTGAAGATGCACATTTTACTGACAAATGTGGGACTTGACTTTCTCCTTTGGACCTGACCTGGTATCATCCCTCGCCTTGTTTTTCTGTCATAAAGTCACTGCCTGTGCCTGTAATCTGCTTCTACAAGTCCTGTAGATCGTTACAAATAGTATTAGATTTATCACTTCTGTACATAACGTGCCAATCCTGGCAGCGCGTTTTGAAAGCACAACAGCAACAAGAAGCATATGTTCTGAGAGTCAGGTTAGTGGGATTTTTTTTTCTGCCAAGGACAATAATTTTTTTTCTTCTTTTTTTTTTTTTCAAAATAAACATCACGCTGGAATGTGCTGCAGCAAATGGCTTGCGCTCTATTATATTTCATGCAGCTTTCTAAACAATTTTCAACCCTGCTGGCCCGGTGTCAAACAGAAGGCAACCAACAATAGCAAAATCCCATTAAAGCTGAGAAGGTTCCTTCCTGAGGTGAACACGGCCAGAAATAGTAATCTTGGCTCTCTTTTCAATTTGGCATTGGGGACTAATAATGCCTGTTCTCCTAATGGAAATTATCTAATTTCATCCAAGTGCAGCTCCAGAGAGAGCTGGGCTGACGCACAAACAGTCAATATAACAACATTCTTCTTGAAGAGCTGAACAATGGGGCTTTGGCGGGACCGTGATTAACAACGTCAAACTAAGAACAAACAGAAGGTGTAAAAATAGGCATCTGAGGAGTTGACACAACGGACTATTTTTCATCTGTAAGGCCAGAGGAGAATAGCTTGTTAAATTGTATGCTTGGAGCACTTCATCAGATGTTGTGTGGAAGGACAAAAAAAAAAAAAAAAAAAAATCCCATTTCCCATCTGGATCTGAATGTACTAAGGAACTGCACATGCCTTATTAATATAAATCACGCTAGGAGTATAATTCCCATTAGCATTAAAGAACCATTTTTCAGTGAAATACTCTCGCACCAGGAACACCTAATGGGAAATAATGATGTTTGCTTCATTTGAAGAGAATAGTAAAATACAGTGTGGAGATGGAGAAGGTAGAGAGCCGTTTCTTCTCTCCAACACTATGGGTTTTTGTGGCTGCCGTAAGATATCCCCTTCCCAGCCCAGCAGGGTCATATCCAGCCGTGGCGCGGGGGCCCACAGAGGTGGTAGGGCATGGGGGTGAAGGGGTGCTCCAGAAAATTGGAGCATCGCTACAGCCCAGGGGCAAAATGCTGCTGCCCTGTTGCCCGCAGGCCCCCACGGCTGCCTGGGCTGGGGAGGGAAGGGGTCCAGCCTCCCTCCACCTGCCCCTGCTTCCTCCCCAGTGCAGCCTCGCATTTGGAGGGCGCTGGGATGGCTTCGGGCCACCTCCACCCCCTTACCCACACGGTCCAACCTCACCCTGGAACTCCTTGTCATCAACCTAAAAATAACACTCCCCAAAAACAAATCGCAGCCCTGGCCATTATCTACCACATCTCAAGAAAAAGCATCACTCCCTACATTTCCCTTTAACACTGAAGCCACAGCTGGACTCACAATGTGCCCGGTACATTAAAAAGCAGAAGAATTAGAGGTAGATGAAACTGCCGCATAGCTCATTAGCTCTGGTGCCTTGCCTGCTTTCCCCGGGGCTCTGGCTTTAGTATTTGTCCTGTAAGGAGCCACGTGTGCCCGCGGTGAACGCTCACCCCTGTGTTTGTGCGGGCACACGCTGGCTCCTGAACCTCAGCATCACCTTGCTTTGACACCAAGGGATTTATTCTTCCCTGCCTTAAGCGCCGCAGCTCCCTTCTAGCTCTTAATGAAGGGAAGGTCTAGCCTTGAAACGTTAGACAAAATTTCCACCTCTGGTTGAGCAGGTATTTTTTTTTTAATTTTTACGAAATCCCGAGTAGTCATTTACTTGCTGTTATTTTTAGAGCATGAGAGGGGAGCTCTAGATGTGAGGGGGAGCCCTAGATGTGCGCTGGGGCGAACGGGTTTTGTGCGTGACACGACACAGTTAACTTGCCTCCGCATTGCAGCCGATGGCATCCAGGAATGACCCCGCTCCTCCTCGCTCAACCCACAGGTCACCTGCTGCTCAGGGTCTGCCAAAATTGTGTCATTTTCTCGTTCTCCTTCCTCCTAACAACAATAAAACTGATGAAACCTATGGAAATTGCTAATAATGAGAGAAAAGCACACCAGAAGTAATACAACACCGCATTGCCCTCAGCCTCGGCTTTCACACCCGGTTAGTCCCCAACTCTCCCAGAAACCAGCGCCTTTCTCCATGTGAAAGTCCTGGTCCCCCCTCTACACCCCCACCCTGCTTCCCGCAGCCCGGCCGCAGGCTCAACCCCCTCCCTGCATCAGCCGACCCCTTTTTTGCCCTCCTTTTTGTCCCCAGTCCTTTCAAACCAGGTAGGATCCCTCTTGCAGGTCTCAGAACACCCAAGACCCGAGGCGGACTCCTGGCAAGGAATATTTCTTACCTCCAGGATTTCTCGAGCAGCAGCATCCCATAGAAATGAAAGCAGCATGGCACGACTGCGAGTCTGTGACACCTGCCTGCGGGTGATGCTGCCGCCTGGGTCTGCCGGAGACCTGGGCAATGTCCAGCATCGGACAGGTGCCCAAGGCATCCATGGGGATCCTAGGGAGGAAATCTGGGAAAGCTTCAGAGTGCAGAAGGGAAAAGCCTTGCGGCTGAGCTCATCACCAGCGGTTCCAGTGGTGATGCACCAAGACTGAATGTGACCCAGGAGGGTTGTTGTTATTGAGGATTTTATTGTTAGCTTGCGCTAGAGGGTGCTACTCTGTTAGTGTTTGGGAAGGATTGCGGTAACAAGACCATCTTCAACGTCTTTACTCCTTGCAAAGTTAGGCTGAGACTTGAAACGTGTTGAGATTCGTATTACCATTCAGCATGGCCTCAGAATGAAAGGATTGCTTACCTGGGAAAAAGAGAATGTATTGGCTTGGAAAAGGGTTTATACATCTGGGGGGCAAGGGTAAACATTTGGGTTAGACACGGTGACAAATGAAAGGAAGAACTGGTCAGCCTTGGCTTTTTTCTCTCCGTTTCACAATTCCGGGATGAATGGATGCCTCAAGGAGCTCACTGGGAAATTAGAAGGGAAAAAATAAGGACAGTGAACGGGAGATAATGAACCTTTGGAATTCACTGCTGCAGGACAGATAATCAAAATCTGATGATAAAGTTTTCTAGGAGACATAAAAGCAAAATACATTTTATGACCGCTACAGTCTTTTGGCTAAGATAAAGGTAACCAGATCCCAGGCATCGAGATATACAATGATGTGTTAGAGGTATCAGTAGGAAATTACTTCCCCTGTGTGCTGCGTTGCTCCACTGACTGCGCCTCCGCTGTTTTTGTTTCCATTTGCCGAAGGCGCAGAGGAATGGCTATTGCTGTAGGCAGCATCCCAGACCCACAGCCGGGACAGGGATATCTTTCACCGTGCTGCTCAGCTCCGAGAGCATCTCCCCACCCTCCAGGGAGGGGACCTGGGTCTTCCAAGACCTGGTGGAGCCTGGCATGGGGAAGCCATGAGCTGCCCGTGGAGCTGAGAAGCAATGGCTGGACTTTATTTAGGGCAGACTTGGTTCCAGTGAGGAAAGCAGGTCCAGAGGGTGCTATGTACATACTATATAATCTGGCATGTTTGTTTATTGGGCTGTAAAACTTCCCTGACTGGCACTTCCATTTGGTGTTCACCAGAAAGCATCTCCCTTGGGCAAAAAGGATTAAAATGGGGTTTTTTTTAACAGTTGTGGATGGCATTATTCTGCTGGGGTTTTATATATGCTAATAGCAAGGAAAGAGACGGTTTTAAAGCTGAACTGATGTGTACCTACTGCGTTTAAGCCCACTTAGAGCATGAAAGGAGGGTTGGAAGAAAAACAGTAACTGTTCTCAAATCCAGATGAGTTTTACAGAGTAATTTTGTTCTAGAAACTTGACTTCCTTCAGGGGTTGATTTTGCCTTTTATGCGACTGCATTCTGATAGCTTTATTTCCAGCTTCCCCACATTTTTGACCGCTGTTGGCAAGAAGGAGGAAACTGGTTCTTACTAAAACTTTTATTAGGCAGTTATTAGTATTTCCTTCTTTGGTATTGAATGGCTTTTGTGCGCAGTGACTTTAGCGTACTGCTGCTGGAGGGCCGGTGGGCCTAATGCATCAGCTTGGTTTTGCAGAAATAGATGGGGTTGCTCTGACCAAACCATAGGGGTGATGACCTGCTACGGGAATAAAAAAACCCCCGTTCAGTCTCCATCTGTACTTGCACCTAAATATGTTACTTGCACTGATACATCCTGAGCCTTTCCTCAACAGCAGCAGTTTGCCTCAGTTAAGGAGCTGCCCCTTTGGGTCTCAGCTGAAAACGGGTGTAATTATACTCGCCTCTCAGATTTAGGAAATACCCGCGAATGATCCTCCTGTGCTGAGAATTGAATCATCTTCATTTTATGCAACGATGCTTGTTTTCAGTCGCTGTGCACTGTGTAAATGAAATCCGGCGTGTGCATGTGAATGCTTCTCTCATCAGCGGTTGCACATTAGAGCGGGAGGTCACCACTTCTGCGCATCACGTCACCTTTAATCAGCTGCCGGGGGGGTTAATTGCAGACCAGCTCTCTGCAGAACTGTCTGTTGGTGTGGCCTGGAAAATCACAGCTAGCCCATGATAACTCTCTCTTGAAGGCAGATTACGGTCCTACCACAGTGTAAAAGTAGAGTAACCTATGTGTGATAGGATAGTGATGCCGAAAGAAATGAAAGCAAACTCAGGGTCTTTCCATGTGAGAAGGAACCATTTTAGACTGCAGGAAGTAGCTCCAAGAGGCAGCACTTAAATTAAGGGGTGACCTGGTGAGAGGTTAGAGCAGACTAGAAGAGGGTTGCAGCAGTCCTGCCACCTCCGTCTCCCCAAATGCATGTTTCCCCCAGTTCCCTCATCCTGGCTAGCCACACAATAAAGAAGTTAGTTTGGGGAACTATGACAGGAAAAAAAAACCTGGCAGGGTTAATTTTCTACAGTTTGATATCCCTGGGGATGGGAACAGGCAGGCAGGGATGGAGCGAGTGTGGGAGACTGGCACTTCAATTTAGAGCAGCTTAAACCACTATGGTGTTGCAGGCTCAGAGTGCCCAGCTCCTGGCACAGCATCAGATGCCTAAAAATGGGCTTCAGGAAAGCCAGCACAGTGGGCAGGACATGCCTGCTCTAACCCGTAGGAAACCCCAAGGAAGGGACCGTCCTGACCTTACTGCTCCTCGGAACGCAGCCTCCTTTCCCGGCACTGTGGAGAGGCGCTTCTTTCCAACTGCTATTTATTACCCTGACCCTTCTTTAAGATTTATGTATCTGCAGCTTTTCGTGAAAAAAAAAAAAGAAGAGGGGGAAAAAAAAAGGAAGGAAAGGTCACCCCTTTCTCTGTAAACATGGCTGTGGAAAGATGCAGTGCCCTCCCACATCCCAGATCTCTGAGCCAGGCACTAATAGGCAGAGGGGAATCAGTGTTTTCAGGTCCCCCCTCTGTCTGAAGGGACTTGAGGGACTACACAGCATTTGGGAGAATGCAAAAATTCTCTCGGCTTGAAACCCATCAGCCTCACATGATCTAATGTATTTCATCAGACCAGCGGTTGAAAGAAAGACAGAGAGAGGGTGAAAACGTGCAAGCGTGAGAACAAGTCACCAGCTCAGTGGCTGGTGTGCTGTCCCTGGAGCTGGGAGCCTTGGATTTTCATCCGCTCTGACATATGGACCTACTCGGTGGGATCTATTCTGCTATAACATACGGACAACTCTCAGGACTGCTCACATGCAGAAAACCCCATGGAGTTTTCAAACAACTACAGTAGAGGCATTTCGGAGGGATTTTGCTTCAGAGTCATTTCAGCATGCCCTGTGGACTCAATTCCCATCAAGGATTCCTGCTCGTGCACCCCAAGACCTCTCCATGATTCAAAGCTGCAAGCGATCAGCATCAGGTGATTCCCTCCAAAAGCACACTCTGACCCAAACTCAAACACTAGTGCAAATGCACCCACAGGAGACTTGAAATCCTGTCCTACTGCATGGAAACCCAGATCCTGCCTGTTTTCAGGCACCTTCCACTTACGCTCAGCAAATGACATACCATTAGTCGTTACTTACTGACACAGGTATTCAACTAAATAATGCATGAAACAATAGAGAGGAAATGTCAAGGCGTTGACCAGCTCAGTCACTTAATTCACTTGTGGTTCTGGGCAGTTCCTGCCTGCAGCGCCTGCGCTTCTCTTGAGCATTTCAGATAACAAACTGTTGATCAGCTGAGGGAAGTCCAACCAGCCCTGCGGCGCACGCCTGTGGCCTGCCTCCAGCTGCGGATCCCCGGGAGGTGGAGTGGGGGGGACCGGCCTGCGGTCAGATTTGGCGGCCCCGCTGCAGCGCTCCCGGCTTCCCGGGGCGGTGCTGGGGGAGCACCGGCAACAGCCGGCCGAACCCCCCCGGCAACCTGCAAAACGCTCCTGCCCACCCTGCAACCACGAATTTTGCGGGTGGGTGTGTGAGTGTGTGCATTATTTTTTGCGCTTGGCTCCCCAAATTTGCTTGCTCCCTGCTGGCGTGGGCCCGGGAACGGGGGAATTTGGAGGGGAGAGCCACGTCGCCGGGGTGCCTCGCGTGGGGGTCCGCGCCGGGCCGCGGCCCGCTCGGCAGGTGGCGACAGAGAACGGGCTTCGGGGCCGGGCCGGGCGGGGGCCCGCCGAGGTGCTCGGCGCTGCGCATCGGCGGGACCCTGTGGCCGGGGCGGCGGAAGGCGGCGATCCCGGTAACGCCACCCGGGCAAAACCGTCTCCCTGGAGGGTTTGGAACGAGGTTTAAGTAATTGTTTTTAAAAGTACCCCTCGAGAGAGTGGAAGTTAAAAAATATTTTTATTTATTTTTATGTATTTCATGTATAGGTTTCTGTGTACAGACATAGGTATAAACAGAGAGGCATATAGAAGCCTCAAAGCCAACGGGCAAGGCGCCCAGCGCCCGGTCGCGCTGGCCGTGGGCGGAGGAGGAGGGCCGGGAGGCCGCTGCGGCAGCATCCCGGGCAGCATCCCGGGCAGCATCCCGGGCAGGCTCGGAGGCGCGCACCCGGCTCACCCCGCCCCGGGAAGAGCGCGGCTGGGCCGCCGAGCGCTGCTTGCAGTGAAGGAGAGGCCCCGGGCCCCCAGCGGGGGCTGTGCGGCGGGTGAACAGCCCGCGTCGGGGTCGGGCACGGCTCGGGGCTTGCTGGCGGCCGGGCTGCGGGGGCAGGCAGCCGGGGGCTCTGGCTGCGAGCACCCCGGCAGGTCCGTGGGCTCGACCTGCCGCCCGCAGCTTGACGCGGGGACGGGGAACTCGAAGGGGCAGGGATAGCCGAAAGAGCGGCCCGTCCTTCCCGTGGGGCGCGGGCAGGCAGGGCCCGGCCCTTTCCGGGATGCTGCCGGCCCGCTGCCCGCGAGTGGGGACCGGGAGCTGCAGTGCCTCGGGGTTAGCCCTTCTATTTCCCCCTCGTAAGAATGCAAATAATTTTTTTTCCCACCTCCTTTGTCGGCCTCGGGGGTAGGAAAAAGAAAAAAAAAAAAAAGTCCTTAGAGACTTCATTCCTCAAAANCTCAAAAAAAAAACCAGAAAAGGAAAAAAAAAAAAAAAGCATCGCTCCTGCCTGCACAGTTCATTCGCCTCCTTCTCGAGTCCCTCGGAAAGCAAGATTAAAGGGGAAAGTCGCAGCTGTATATTTATGTTTTCATTGCTAGAAGGGAATTGATTTCCTTGCATTTATTTTTGTAGTTGCAATACACAAGGGCGGATTTGCGTCACCAAAGCAACTTGCTGGTCGAGATAAAGTTGCACAAATATTGAAAAGGGAAGTGCTCGCGCTCATTATGAAGTTTTTCTCCGGAAGAAATAAGGATTTCTGCTGTATCCTAAAATACTAAAGCCGCTTCTATTTTGGGACAAATCTCGCAGGCACATCCGCTCATTTAGTCCGAGTTGGAACCTCTCAAAAAACAGGAGATGACCTGGACTGCAGCGAGCCCCGGGTTTCCTGCAGCCCTCTCCCTCCTTGCGCGGGGAGGAGGGGCTGCCGCCTCCCCCGGCCAGCGCTGCCGCGCAGCCCTGCTCCTCCCCGGGTGCGCGGGCAGGGAGGCCTACGGAGGCCTTTGGGGAGAGGGGACAACCCTGTGCCTTTGGGGAGAGGGAGCGGCCTTGGTGGGGGGGAGGCAGGTGCTCCTGGTTTCGCCGGCGGAGGATGCGCGGGGGCGCAGCGCTGCCGAGCGGGGCGCGGAGCGGCGGGGCCCCAGGAAGGCACCTGCCCCCGCGGCTCGGGCTCCCCAGCTCCCTCGCCCTCCCGAGGCCCAGCCCGGGGGTCAAGTGCTTTAGCGCGACGCGTTTAGTGCTTCCTTTCGGGTTATTTTAGTCCCCGCGGGATGACAGCGCGGAAGGAGCGCATCTCTGCGCGCCGGGCACCGGCAGCGCCCAGGGGAGCGGAGCCGCGGCCGATCCCCGGGTCGGAGCTGCCTGGGGCCCCCGCAAATGGGCCCTTCCCTCCGGTGCTGCTCATCGCCGGGCGCTGCGCTGCGGCGAGGAGTGCGGGGCTTTGAAATAAGCTCCTTAAAAACAAACAAACAAACAAACAAAACAAAAACCACCGTGGTGGGGTTTTTTTGGTTTTGGGGTTCCCCCCCCCCTTGACTGCCTGGCGAGCAGCCCCGGGGTGGTACGACAACGATATCCGTATCAATGGCGGTAACAGCAATAATTGTTGTACGAAGCGGGGTGCCGCGGGCAGGGCAGGCTTCGTTGCCCTTCCCTCCGGCGGGCTGGTGGCGCGGCTCTGCCCGGCGGTGGAAATGCAAGTGAAACCGGAGTCGTTTGATCCGATTTGAGAGCAAGGGGCTGGCGCCCGGTTCGCCTGCGCGGGGGGGGAATGAAGCGGGGGGGCGTTGCAAGGAAAAGGGGCTTTCCGCTGTCGAAGCAGGAAAAGTTCAAACCTAATCAACCCTTTCTTTCGCCGGCTTCGGTTTTCGGACACATCTTGGCAAGCCAGCCTGTCTTTATTTTTCGGTTTCGTCTCGTTAATAAAAACCAAACCGAAGCAAAGCCGTGCCTGGGTTTTCCTGGGGAACCAGCCTCACCTTTACCCGTGCGCGGGGTTATGCCTAAGGAACGCGTTCGCTCTCGCTCGCAGGTGGTTTCAATATTCACACAGAAGCTACGGCTTCATACCTGGCGAAAGAAAAATAGTTTGCCTTTCTGGCGGTTCCCCGAAAACCTTCAGAATTTGGGAAGCTGTTTGAAAAAAAAAAATCGTAATTTTTGAAACAAAACCAAAGCAAACCTGCAATCGTCCGACCTGGGAGCCTGCTCAAAACGGCAGCGACTAGTTTACGTGTATGAAAACTAAAATTAAAGAAATGCTTTTTTTCAGAGTCGGGTCGGGGCTAATGTGGATGTTAGAAGGGAGAGAAAAAGCGCAAAAGATGCTTTGATAAATTCGTCCCTAAATTATTGCACCAAATATAGCTTATGATTGCATTGTAAAAAAAAAAAAAAAAAAAAAAAGGGTAATTTTGTTGTAAAAAGTTTGCAAAATTACAAACTAGCCCTTAAGGTGAGATTGGTGTGGACGCAAACACAGCCACCCGGCTGGAGAACACGGTAAAAAATCTGTAAAATTACGTTGTCGACAAGATATGACTGATTAATTAATTAATCGCTGCTAATGCAGGATCCAATGCATCCTGGGCCCAGAATAGCTCGGAGGTCACATAAATACATATGTTGCGTGCATGAGCACAGAGTCATTTTCGTCCAGACTATCCCAGGCTCATTTATCCAGGAAGGAAACACATTTCCTTGGGAACCATTTCCAAGAGGACGGACCTGACTCGGATCGCGAAGAAATTTCCTGCGCGTTTCTTTCAGACGTTTGGAAATCGCGGCGGCAGGCGCAGCGCCCTTGCGCTGATTTGCGGGGGGTGGTGGTGTTTCAAAGTCGAGGGCAGAATTTA
>VYZW01043985.1:6521-30806 GCA_013401315.1 Balaeniceps rex
ATTAGCATATAGGCTGATGATCCGTGCTGCAAAAGGAGTAGTGATACAAAGACATGCTCAGTTTTTATGAAAGCTGGGTTTTGTAGTTTATAGAAGGTGTTTTTAACTTGTCCAAACAATTGCTACATTATTTGTTCCAGACAGCGATTCTCATTTTTGTGACTTTCTGTGAATTTCCTTTTCAATCTTCTCTGTTCCGGGTTTCCATTAAACAAACACACTGACAATGTGTTTGATTTGCTCTGAAATCACATTACAAGATCTAACTCTGAGCTAAATATGCAGCTTTGTAAGCTGAAAACTCTTCTGCCATCCTCCATTCATCTTGTGAATTTTGAAATTCAGTTCAGCCAGGAAATTGTCCTGTACTTCTTCCTCTACTCAGTTAGAAAGAGAAGGAAGGGAAATTGCATTTCAGAGATCTAAAATGTGAAATAAAGTTTTATTTATATAGAATTATATCCTACAGGAAGTCATACAAACTTTTTGCTTTTTTTGGAGAAGAAATAAAAGGATAAACTTTTAAAGGCATTTTTTGGCTTGGTGAATTGTTTCAGCTACCCGGGAGGCTTATAAGCAATCTGGGAATGCTACACCATTTACAGTTAAAGCTGATTTTNCATAAAAATTGGCTGGCTTTGCTGTACTCATTGAATCCAATCTACCAAAATACCTCGGGCATATATTTTGGGTTCTGTAAAGGTTCTCTTGTTCTGCCAATGTTGATTTCTAGTAAAGCATTCCTGAAATTCTCTTTTCAACTCATGAATTATGTAGTATTTCTTTTTGTAGTCCCAGTCATTCAATTTTTTTTTACTCGCATAGCCCGTTACATACCTTCAAGTTCATAGCTAAGTGCTTAGTATTGAGAATGGAATTTTTATTATTTAGAAATATTATAAAACTAGCTGCATAATGTACTAGAACATGCCTTATTTGTTAAAACTTATTGCTGTATCTGGAAATAAGCCTTCAAAAGTCCTGACATTTTTCAGCTATTTTTCTTGAGAGAGAGAGAAAAGAAAAGTGTCTATGTATGAGGATTAATTTGTTCTTTTTTTTTTTTTCTCCCAGTGGGGAATTAAAAAAATGTTTGTTATGTTCTCATATAACAATTCTAAAATAACAGATTTTAGCATAAAGTCTGGAGGCTGCAAACTTCAGATGCAGAGGTGAAAGCTTCTGAAAGCTGAAATCTTAACTCTCAAATGTGTGATTCTGGTAGCAGTTACTGAAATTTGTGACCTAAACTGACCGGGTTGTGACAACAGTTCTCTAGTAACCAGGAAGATTGTTTTTTCCTTAAATAGGTGTTTGGAAATTTGTAAATATAACTTATGAAAAGTCACAAGTTTTGGCTTCTTTTCCTTAGGGATATCAGGGATCAGCAGGAACTCCAGGTATCCCAGGAACTCCAGGGGTTCAAGTAAGTTTCTGTTTCATTCCTAGAATTTGAAAATCTGAGACAAATCCCGCCAACTCTCTCCCAATATCCATTGTTTGTCATTGAGAGTTGAGGCATGGGGAATGAAAAGGGCTCAAGGGATGGCGTGAAGTCAGGGGCGATCCTTGGGTGAATTGCTTTGGAACTCACATGGCTTTGGGGGTTGTAGGCAGGCTGACAATCAGACTGCAAATCTAATCATTGTTAGGTAAGGCCTCTAGGAGCAGGACTCAGCTGGGGCTTAGACATTTTCATCCTGATCCAGAGGCCAAACAGTAGTTCTTCCATTTTTCTATGAATCAGTAACAGTGATCTGAAACCTTGTTATGGTGATTGATTACCCACAATTCACATGTCCAAAAGAAGGTTTCAGATAAAGCCCAGACTGATGGAAGAGAATTCTTCTTTCTTCATTGTATTAATTTAGTAGCCCTTACTGAGACAGTTGTTGGAAAGCAGTGCTGTATTTTACTTGTGGAATGATCCAGTCTGGCTAGATAGTCAAGGACTTATTAATTTGTTGAATTAAGTATCTGAGAGCATGCTGGGGCCAAGAGCTAGCCTGCAACATGGCATATGTGAAGGCTGTCTGATGGACATTTGAAAGTAAGGAGACATCTCTGCACTAGTACAGGCCATGTGATGTCCTTTTTTCCTGGGGTGGTCCTTGGTTAGAGCAAAGAATTGTTTTGGTTTTCCCCAGTTATCGGGTTATGGATTATGGGTTATGATAGTGTGCCATATTTATACATGCTGGATACATTTCATGCTTGGTTCTGCTTTTCTATCCAGTTACCAAAATGTTGTGATCAGCCAGCTAACACATCAGTCCCTGTGTCATGTTGTATTACATTTCTGCATCTCATTCTGTATCAGATTGTATTAGTATTGGAGCTGGTTTTCATTTTTTCTCTCTCAGGGACCACGTGGCTTACCAGGTATCAAGGGAGAGCCGGGGAAAGATGGGGCTAAGGTAAAAAACCAACCAACCAAACAAACAAACAAAAAAACCAACCAACCAAACAAACAAACAAAAAAGAGTAATAGGTAAAAAGATTTTTCTCTTACCGTTTATCATTTTCAGTTGTACAGTTAATAGTATCAGTATTTTCACATGAAGCTTCTGTGAGAATTGTTTACTAAAGAGGTAATAAAGAAGGAATAAAAATCCTAGAATCCTATGTTTGGAATGTTACTTCAATTCTGAATCTGGTCTGCTTTATTTAATAAAGTTTATATAAGCTTTAGCACTGCCAGTAACACCTTTATTGCACTGAATAATTTATGTTTAGAAAGCATATCTAAATATGGGTACCTGGAAGCACGATACAGACGTCTGTCAGAATGGTTTCTTTCTATCTCTTTTCACCCTTTTTCTCTTCAAGTGAGCATCCAGATGAGCTAGGTAGGAATTTTTGGATGGCGCTTCTTATCAGAAAACACCGACTAATTGAAACCAAAGGTTTTTGTGGAAAAATTCTAGCTGAGGTATAGCCAGTATGTAGACACATGTGGAAGCTTATATGTAACTCCCTTCTGGTAATCAGGATAAACTTGAATCTGAATCACCTGTATACACAGTGAATAAACTAGCCATTGGCTATTGGCAAGTCTCATTGATATGTGAATATCTATGTCTACCCTTCTCTCACGCTTTTGCCCTATGTTTAGAAAAGTTCTAAGTTCATTGTGATAAAATGTATTTTGTTTTGGTTTATTAAAACTTCAAAGCCTTTTTTATAAAACACTTGTTTTCCAAACAGATTTTACTGTAGAATTTCCTCCTTCTAAAGTTCCCAATATTAAAAGCAGGTCCTTAAATTCATCACTGTTCAGCAGAATTCTCAAATGCATGATTAGAGCTGAAAAATGTGCTTATGTGCTCTGCGCTTTAGGCATCTTAATCTAATTGATCTTAGATGTTAATCTAATTGATCAGTGAGTATTGGGCCATGTGCAGAAAGTAAGATACTGATGATGAAAAACTCTTTTCGCCCAGCAGTGCAGGGTTGTGACAGATAGAATATTTCCTAATGCTCAGTCCAGCCTTGTTTAAAATGTGCCAAGAAATAGGGCTTCCACCACTGTTTTAGAAAACTTCTTCCATTGTAAAATAGGTCTTGCCATTAGAATTTTTTTCCTGATGATTCAGCCCAAATTTTCATCTCTTAATTTCATCCCATTACTTGTAAAGTTTCTGTAGCAACTGATTTAAAACTGTTTCTGTTGCCAAGTGTTTTAGTTTATCCAATAATTGAATCACCACTTCTGAGCAGAAATTGAGGTTCCATTCTTTCTCATTAAAAAGCAATGGATGCATGAAGTGTTTATTTTATAAGCTTTGCTGATTTTTTTTGAACTCCATTCCATTGCCTGTTTTCAATACTTATTTGTTGAGAGATATTTTGATAGCATTAACCCACAAGCTGTCATTCCTGTGGTCATGTTCCTGTCTTCTGTGAATATGTGACAGACCTCTCCAAATCTGCTTAGATATGAATGGCTTTGATAAATACCAGAGACATGGTTTCTTTTACCCTTTGTCTTAGAACTTGAAACATTATATAAAATAACTTCCTGAGCATAATTTACTATTCCTCCATTATGATAGAAATATATTAAACAAATTGAAATATATTGCTCAATATAAAGTTAGATATTAACAGAGAGAAAACATTATGATTGTCCAAAAATGATTTGTAGTTGTTATGTAGTTGACATGGTGATACATAACGTCTTTCCACTATTTGTTGATCATTGAGAATATGAATGTTATTACAGTATATTACTACTACTGTAGATATAAGGATTTAAAATATGTTTGCTCTTTTAGGGTGACCGTGGGCTACCTGGTTTTCCTGGATTACATGGGATACCAGCACCAAAGGTTGAAATTAAATATTTCTTGTTACAATATTCATGTATTTCAGCTTGCTCTATAGTTTAATTTAAAGGAAAAATAAGTTTATATACAATATTATGTCAGTGCATTTGATAAACTATATAAAATGAATAGATATGATGCTGAAATTGAAGGATGATACATGCCATGGGACTTCATTACATACATATCAAGCAATGGAAACTGCCTGGTTTTTTCATTTTTGTTCTGTTCAATGGGTCTATATTAATTACTTTGAACTTTGATTTTACTACTACTTAGAACCTTCTTCATTGCGAATAATGTGTAAAAAAAAAAAAAAAAAATTCTATAATGTTCTTGAAGTCATTCAATTTGACTGACAGCATTTTGAAGGATCGTTCTGGTCTAATCCAATGAGTTTATTTCACGTGTATGTTCCCCAAAACATCATCAACCATATCTTTTGTTCTTCTGTGTTAGTACTCAACTGAATTTACTTCTTAGTTTTTCCAAATTTGTGTTTTAAACTTTTCAAATAAGGTCTTCAGAAGAGTGCAGCACTTTTCAAAGAGCTGAATTTTCACTTAGGTACCTACCTATATTGAAGCAACCAGAAACTCAAAGTGCCTTCCATTGAAAATAGAAGCATTAAGCCTACGAGCTGTGGATTGTCTCACCAGCAGTGCTGGATATTCTGGGCTTCTCCCTTAGGAGAGCTTGGAAAATTCAAGACTTGCATTTACTGTCTTGAGCATATTTTTATATCAGATGGAGCTCTTTGCCTGCTTCATTTTATGTCTGCTGTACATGTATACTTTGTGTATATATCTGTATATAACTACTTCTACTTCAAAAATTAACTTGTTCACACACATTTTGTCTAGGGAGAAAGGGGTCCTAAAGGAGACCAAGGAGTGCCAGGAATATATGGAAAAAAGGCAAGCAAATTTATAATCATAAAATAAAGCAAAATGTTATTGGCATCTGCCTGATGCCTCCCCAGCCACTCTTTCATTCCCCGTCCTCAAAAGTACAGGGGGAGAAAATAAGATGGAAAAGCTTGTGGGTCCAGATAAGGACAGGGAGATCACCTACCAATTACTGTCATGGGCAAAACAGACTCGACTTGGGGGAAATTAATTTATTGCCAACTAAAATAGGTTTGGATAGTGAGAAACAAAGGCGAAAACCTAAAATACCTCCCCCCGAGCCTGCTTTTTCCCAGGCTCAACTTCACTCCTTCATCGGATGGGGAATGGGGAGCAGCGTTGGGTGGTCAGTCCATAACAGTTCCTCTCTGCTCTGCTTCCTCCTCACACTTCTCCACTACTCCAACATGAGTTCTTTCCATGGGCTGGAGTCCTTCAGGATAAACCTGTTCCTGCATGGAGTCTCCATGTGCTGAAGCTTGGCTACCATAGCTCCACCGTGGTCCTCTCCACGGGCTGCAGGAGAATCTCTGCTCCGGCGCCTGGAGCGCCTGCTGCCCTCCTTCTTCACTGACCTTAGTGTCTGCAGAGTCGTTTCTCTCACTTTTTCCCTCCCTCCTTACTTTGCCTGTGTCATGTTTTTGCCCTTTCTTAAATCTCTTTCCCCCAAGGTACCACCAACTTGGCTGCTGGGCTCAGCCATGCCCTGCGGTGGGTTGGTTGGAGCCGGCTGGAACCGGCTGTGTCCGCCACGGGGCAGCCCTGGCCTCTCCTCACAGAGGCCGCCCTGCAGCCCTCGCTGCCAATGCCTGGGCACCTGTACCCAACACAATATCATTTATATTTTTATAAGAAGTGTATTCGCAGAGAATTTAATTCTGCAGTCCTAACTCAGAAAAATCTCCACTGAAGTTACTGGATATACTTATGTCTAGTAATATTAAACTCATGCTCTGCTTATTTGGATATTTTGAGAACTCTCTTCTTCCTTCTGTTAATGGATCAATGTCATTCATTTTAGCATAACACAAAATGCTTGTATTTTTTGCAAATATGTCTATGCCTTTAATATGGGGTATATGTAATAATTATATTGCAAAGAAGCCTGTGCTTTTTAATACATAGAAATGTACATGAACCGTATAAATGAACAGGGGAGAGAGAGAGGAGTAAGGGGAGTGAGGAGAGGAGCACACGAATGGAGACTGATAGTGGCCTGGAAGAGAGATGATGTTTTAATCTGTAATTTATATAAAGCAGTGTGTGCTTGTATGTAAATATTTATATTTCAGAGAGCATATTTTGGTCATCCAATGTTAACAGTTACATTTTCACCTGTCCTTATATTTTCTTCATGTATTTATTGGTCTAGAGTTTTAAGCAATTTGAAAGAGGGTCCGTGTTCACATTTCTATATTTTAGAGCATATTTACATTTCTGTAAGAGGGGGTAGTTATTAATTGACCACTGCCTGTGTTAAAAAAGAAACAGATCTTCCATACATCTTCAAAATAAGGAATAACATACATGAATTATAGGTTAAATATACTGAATTTGCAGCATAAATATTGAGCACTACTTACTTTTTGTTTGGTGTATTACTCAGGGCTCAAAAGGAGAGAAGGGCGATACGGGGTTTCCAGGAATGCCTGGGCGATCCGTAAGTTTTGTGGAGACAATTTGCCTTTAACTTTTGCTTGTTAGTTCACCTACTGATGACTGTTAACTGTTGCCACAGGGAGACCCTGGCAGGAGTGGGAAAGATGGATTACCGGGAAGTCCTGGTTTCAAGGTATGTACAAATGTATATTCATATCTTGCCAAAGTCTTCAATAGCATTGCTATTGGTCTAAATATACCCAGTTTTTTCTGTGGAGAATTACTGGAAATTAAAATAATGTGTGTTACTGGGAAATGCCAAGGTTTACTGCAGTCAACGGGCAGACTTCATTGATTTCAGTTGATTTGTGAGGAGCAGCAAAGCTTTTATTAAGAGTGTATTAGTGATCATCAAAGATTGTTTATACTTTGTCTCCCTTATCCTGTTTTTGTTTCTCTAACTCTGTGAATCTGTTAATGAAATTTATATACAAGCATATGCTGCAGAACATACTTGTGTACAGTTAAAAAGGAAGTTGTCTAATTATTATTACTGCTTTTGAAGTGAGCTGGATGGAAGTTAGGGGAAAACACCTTCAGTATTGGGTTAATGTTTACGTTCATATTCTTTTCACTGTGCAGTGCCCTTTATATTTAATTTAGAACAGTTTTTCAAGTGGACTAAGTATCTGTCTACTGCAAAAACGACTGCAGGATCTGATATTTCTGTAATATATTGCAGTCTGTGAGCTCACTGGATGTTTTGTTTACCTAGTTGTTGTTTGCACTGTTCTGATTTGTGAGAAGATGGACTTTAGCAGTATCAGTTTTAAGTTCATAGGAAAAAAATTTTATTAATATGCCATGTAAGTGGTCCATTGAATTGATCTAAAGAAGCTTTTTAACAGCAGCTTTGTTCCTGTAATACTTTTCTTAATAATAATGAAGTGATCTAGGGCTGCTCAAGATTTCAGTGTCTGGAAATGCAAGTGTATTTTTAAGTGCATTTGTCTAAATTCCTATTACTGTAGTTGGAGATCTGGGTCTTTCTTCCATTTTGTGACCATGCTTGTCTAGAGCAGTTGGGGATACCATGGCATATCTGTGACATCTGCTGCAGTAGGGAGATATGACACAAGACCTACGAGAGACCTAAACCCTTCCAGGCAGCAGCTGCCAGCAAGGTGGATCCAGCAGGATCCCAGGCTCACTCAGGCTGGAGGGGACTTTGGATCATCTCCTGGACTAGCCTCCTGCTCACAAATGGGACAGCACTGAATCCATACCAGGTTGCACAGCTGGGTCTTGATAACCTCCAAGGATGGAGACTGCACAGCTGGGCAGCTTGTTCCATCTTGACTGTCTTTGTGGTGAAAAATTTTTCACCCTTATTTGCAGCAGCAAATGGTCTACGTGTATATGTGTTGACAACTGAATCAAGCTCTTAGTAAATATAATAAATGGAGCCTCTAAACTCATTCAGCTGCTGTTAACTGCTATAACTTCTGTGAGATCACTTATAAGTTTGCAGACCTATTTGCTGTCTTTGGGTACCCCAGGTGACCTGTAAGTGCCATTTCAGAAGGGTGCAGGTCTCCTGTAGGTGGTACCTGCCAGCCTGATGTGGAAGCCTTTGCAGCTCTAGAGCACCTCAAATAGCACCAGGCATTTGTGATTAGGTAACTGAATCAAGCCCCTGTTCACTGTAATGGGATCTTAGATCCCTAACGTATCTCTAGATGGCTTCAGGTGGAAAAATACATGTAGGCGTCTTAATTTGAAGTTAAAGTGGGGAGTTATCACTTACATACAACACTACAGCACTGTTATTCTAAAAATTACCCAACTTCAACATATAACTAAGCATCCTGCAATTCAAAAATTTGTTAGGAGAACACACATAAAATAACAGCCTTTAAAAAGTACATATAAAATTTAACTTTTACAGTAGGTAAACTCAGTAGTTCCTATTTTATTTGTTCTCTGGAAGACCTAATGCAACTGTGCTAAAAGGTAAGGGAATAACTTTATTTTATGTCAGATTGGTGTACTGCTTTTTTTAACTGCCCTTAAGTTTACACCCTTAGAATATGTTAGTAAAAGAAGTTGTAAATCTTAATTATGGAAGAAAAATTTTCTTATTGCTCATTTTTCTAGAGTTAACTTCAGCAACCAATAGCAGATTATTTCTACGATACTGAAGGACTTTTTGTTTATTTGTTACTTGGTTTAGTTTTAAATACTCCTACATTAATTTCATTTTGATCTTCAAATCCCATTGATACCTGTGTACAAATTGTCATTATTAATATATATTTACAAGAGCATGTATCTCTGACACTTGCAAATATGTCGGGCAAAGGCAATTTAACAGACATTCTTAAAACTCTCAGCTAAGTTTGTGTCTATGGACATAGCAGGTACCTATGTTGCCATTAAAGTCAATGGAGATCTAACCAGTAATGCCAGTGGAGTCTGGGGAGCAATTCAGCTCAAAGAAGGCAGACTTGTTGGTACCAGTTTAGTTGCCTACATAAAAGCATCTGGTGCATTTGAGATGCATTAATATCCAAAGCATCCTAAGGGAGCTGACAAATATGACATAAATCCTATGGAAAGCCAGTGCCTTTCTGGAGTGGGAGTAGGAACCCAGACAAGACACCCTTGGGTATCTCAAATACAACCAAAGGTCTATATGAAAGGTCTAATGAAATTGAGCTCCTGGTAGCTGGTCAGCTGAATCAAGGCTCCATCAATTGTCTTGACTAGACTTCTGTTGGCTGTGTTAGGAGCTTAGTTACCTACATGAATTTATTTCAAATGAATCCTGCCTTATTTTCAATATATATATACACATATATATATATACACACACAGATATCTCTTAACAGTTGGTGGAGAAATTCCTTCTCTGGTACTATAGAAAGTAGAAAAAAATAATTAGATATTAGATTTTTTCCTCTCTAGTATTTGATAACATGGACAGGTAATAGTCGCAGTTGTTTAACATAAAATTTTAACTGTCACTGGTGGCTCTTTAGAGTGAAGTATTATGTTGATAAAGCATGAATTTGGAGAGTAAATACTCTCTGGTTTTATGCTTGTAAACAATATACAGCTAATTCAGTGTATTAGTTGTGTGAACCTGTGTACATTTAAACTGAAAGACATTTTCTTGGCTGTTTACTTAATTTAATTATTGTAGTACAAAAATATGACATACTTATTAGCTTTTATTCATTTTATAATCTAATAGTTAACAGAAGCCATATTCATTCAAACATTTTGTCAGCTTGACTTCAACATCTGCTTGCTATAAAACGTTGCTTCGTTCTGGGTCTGTAATCAAATTCAAAGCAGTAACAAAAGACAGCAGGCTGTCTTTGAAGGAAATTTCTGCTGGAACTTTTCTGTTTTCTTACAATATTTATTCTGGGAAAGAATGTGGAAAAAAAGCATGTCTTGAAAGCCAGATGCTACCCATTGTTACTTCAAGTCCAGTTTTTGTAATTTTAAGTTAATTATTACCAGATTATTTTTTATATATATTAATTTATCTTTGCATTTGTTTTATGTGCTTTTATTTCTGGAATTGTTCTTCAAATTTTCAGAATGTTTTTGGTATCATACATATGTTGAGTAAGGACATAAAGATTTGATAATATCTGGTACTGTTGTATTCTGGAGTGCTTTGAAATCGTTTTCAGACTATTAGTTGTACTAATAATTAGACAATAGCAATTTATTATTGTTCTGTGCACTTCTTTAACCAGTAGTTGCTGTTCTGATTCAAAAGATGATTGTCCCTCTCTCATCTCTTTTTGCAAACTGTTTGATAGCTGTCTGTTGAACGCAGCATGAGGGAATATTGGATTGACAACACTTCTTACTGTGCTTGAAACTGTTTTTAAGAGGTGTTTGTTTGATGAAGCCTTGATCATCTGTATTGGTTTTACATTTTACTTATATTAAAAATAATAATTTACTATTTGAAATAATTATTTTTATTATGCAAAGGAAGGTCTTTTTTTTTAATATTGTATTTAACAGACTTTTTTATTTTAAAGGGAGAAGTTGGACAGCCTGGATCTCCAGGCCTAGAAGGACATCGGGGAGAGCCTGTAAGTGATTAAATTCCTGGCATATCCTTATGTACTGATTTGTTTGTTTTTCGGGGGTTTTTTAAGTTAATGGATGTTATACTTCATATTTCATCCATGTTGATTTGAATTGGTTGATACATCTGTTTTTGTAAAAGTGCTTTTTTATTTTCTGGTGTTCATCTTTAAATTTGGATTTTGTAAAAGAAACAAACAAACCTTTAAAGTCAAAGATACATTAAAAGAAAAGATTCTTAACTATATTGCTGTTATATACCAATTTGTATATATGTTATGAAATTGTCTCGTTGTTGACTTCTTTCTTATTGATAGGATGGTATCGTTAGATATTGATAGTTACTTACACGAGGAAAGATTCTGGGTGTTTTTAACTCTCATTTCTGCAACATGATATATGTTCTTTCATATACTTGTTAATTGCACTTTTAAAGTTTATTTTTTCACTGTCTACCTCACCCTCTCCTTTGTCCAGTTTTATTGGTCTTTTACTTCCTTGCATCTTGTTACACTGTCCATGTTATCTGTATCTCTGTTCTTCTTGCTTAGCTGGGGTACATGCTACTGCATTTTTGTTTTGCTTGTTTCCAAAGACATTGTTCCTCTACTGGTGTTTGGGCAACTCCTCAGGGCAGGTAATTTTTCCTCCTCTTTATATGTGATAGCTAGGCTTTGTCCTCCTTGTTTCCCTGTTTGGCTCTTTAAGGCCACCAGACTTTGCTTGAAGCAGAGGAACCAAGATATCTGTAGAAATAGCTGAAAGCTTTGAGTGCTGAGACAGAGTCAGCTGTCTTCAAACCATCAGTAATTCTTCTATAGGCCAAGAGCAGTAAATGGAGCTCAGTTGGTGGAACACTGCCTTCCAGATGAATTACATTCTGAATTACATTTTGAATTGTAAGATAAGGAGATACAGCTTTATATATTGAGACATTTTTGTGGTATTGAATGTAACGAGAAGCAGTATGTGTTACATGGTACTGAAAACTGCTAGAGAGTTTTGATAACTAGGATATAGAAATAACACTCCCAGTTGAAAAATTCTCAAGCTCTTTAATTTAAATTTTTTATATATTCACCAAAACCTCATAAAACACTGTGAGTAGACTGCAAAACACTGGGCAATCATTCCCAAGAGACTTTCTTCCCACTTGGCTGGCTTTAAGCGAAGAACACACATAATTCCTCACTTGACTTTATTTTTTCCTCTTTCTCTGCCTCAAATAACTGTGAGATGGATTAACCTTTTACAATCTATGGGATCTTCAGATGTAAGAAAGACTGAAAGTGAATGTTAATTAAAAACCATAAAATACAAGTGAAGAGGTTTTGGTATAATGTTGGTCAGTACACCATAACAAATGTGTTGAGATAATAACAAGACTTCTGTTATTGCCCTAGGCTTATTTTGTCTCTCTTCATTTTTAGAAAAAATGTTAGTTAGTCATTGTGGTTGTTTTTTAAATGAATCTAAAAAATAGGAAGGAGAAGGCATTTCTGACCTAGGGAAAACTAACTATTTAGTACTTTAACAGCCCTCTTTCTGATCTGATAGCTTTGGTTAAGTCTGACCTATATCTACTAAAGAAATATATTTTCATTTAAAATTAATATAAATGCTTCACAATATAACATTTTAAACAGCAATGTTGTTGTGGTTTAACCTGGCAGGCAGCTAAACACCACACAGTTGTTTGCTCACTCTCCCCCTCCCCAGTGGGATGGGGGAGAGAATTGGAAAAAAAAAAAGTAAAATTCATGGGTTGAGATAAAGACAGTTTAATAGTACAGAAAAGGAAGGTAATAATAATAATTATTATTATTAATAATAATAATAATAAAAAATACAAAACAAGTGATGCACAATGCATTTGCTCACCACCCACTGACCGATGCCCAGCCAGTCCCCAAGCAGCGATTGCTGCCCCCCGGCCAACTCCCCCCAGTTTATATACGGAGCATGACGTCATATGGTATGGAATAGCCCTTTGGTCAGTTTGGATCAACTATCTTGGCTGTGCCCCCTCCCAGTTTCTTGTGCACCTGGCAGAGCATGGGAAGCTGAAAAAGTCCTTGACTAGGGTAAGCACTACTTGGCAACAACTAAAACATCAGTGTGTTATCAGTGTTATTCTCTTACTAAATCCAAAACACAGCACTATGCCAGCTACTAGGAAGAAAATTAACTCTATCCCAGCCAAAACCAGGACAAATGTAAACTCATCACTTAAGCCATACTTTTGCTTTAAAGAGAAATGAAGTGGCAGATTTAAGACATTGAAATCACTAAGTCTTCTAAAATAACCTTAAAATAATATAGAGGAAGGCTTCCAATATATAAACAGCTACAAAAGATTTACACAATCCTAAGAGGGCAGGCCAGATTGCACTATATGCTTCATTTATAATCAGTGGAGGTTCTTCTGAAGAGCAGAGAGTCTACACGCTGACCAGGAAGTTGCCTCAAGGTAATCAGTAGGAAATGTAAGACACCTAGTCATACCTGCTCGTCTGCCTCTATTGTTGGTGTAGCACCACACCACATGTGCAAACATGGTGCTCCCATCTATTTAGAGCCTGGGGGAGGAGCAAAGGGCTGTGCAGCAACTTTGTGGTAAAAGTGTGTGCTTGGGCTGTGCAAAATGAAAGCTATCCTCAGCCATGGGATATGTGGGCTCCCCTATTCAAGTAGGGGGTAGTTGGCTTTCATCTGATTCAAAGTGAGCTGGACTGTGGGGATGTGAGGGATTTCTTGTGCAACTTATTGCTTCTGTTGTTTCTGTTGTTCCTTCAATATTTATTTGATGTATAATGTGTAAGCACCTCCTCTCTGCTCCTCTTCTGTGCAATTGTGTGTGATCTCTGGTGGGATACCCTAGTAGTTAGGGCATTGGTGTGGGAGGAAGGGCTGAACTCTGCTGTGCCCTCCCTGCGATAGCTAAATAGGCTGCCTAAGCTCAAGACAGGCCTTGGATGATACTGGTGTAACTGTATGACTCCATATCGTTAACCAGCCAGATGCAACTGTGGCCCTGGGACAGCTCAGCAGGTTGCATGGATACCCCACCCACACAAACATACATGCAAGTAGTCATTATTTCTTCCATTCAGCCACATTAGTGTTAGACATGGCCTAATTTCTTAAGCTGGTCTTTTTAAAAATAGCCATTTTATGATCCCTCTTGCTTTAGCAAATAAAAAGAGCATGGTTGCGAAATGAATGCATCTTGAGACGACATCTAAGAGGCAACTAGGATGGAGAGGACAGTTGAACTGAACTCCCATTGCCTCCAGCCTCTGAGAGGTGTGGTTATTTTCTGGACAACATACTTTCTGGCATATTATTACTCTTATTAATCCCCAAATTTATGAATAGGAAAAAGTAGGTTGTAAAGCTAAGTAAATAATTCCAAGTGATGTGGTTGTTTTCCCTCAATAGTACTATTTGGAACTTAAGTTAGCCAGGCCATCCCAATCTTACCCACTCTGTGTAAGAATAATGTTTGACAGTATGGACAGAATAATTTAGATAGCATTTAGTAAAGTTAGTAATCAAGCTTATTTTACTGATGACAAAAATAGGTCATGCTGTCACTTGAGTAGTTTAATGGTTAGTCATCTGTCTTACTGATGGCAGGCTGTTTTGACAAATACGTTTTTTTGAGGGGCCAACTGTCTAAAGGATAGAATAAAATAAGAATTATTTGGGCTTAATTTCAGCCTGGCTGTCCTTTTTAACATAGGTAGAGTTTTGTCAGAATTTGGTTTCAGTGGAAGCTGTGTTAGACTTCTCCTTGTGTTTTCAATCATGCAGATGGGAACTCCAAAGTGAGTGCTTGTGGGTGAAGCTGGCAGGACATTTATAGCACTCTTCTAGGCCTAGCATATGCTGTCCTGCCGCAAGTAATATGTCTGAACATTTGCAACTGCTCATGTTTACTCTCCAGAAATCATATTTTTCAGAAATACAGCTGCAAACACTTAAAATGGTAGAGTTTGCCCTTAATATTTAGGTCACATCACAAGACCTCAGATGTGGCCTTGTTTGTGCCAGCAATAGCAGCATAACATGGCTTTCAGCTTCTGACCTGACGCCCACTGTTATACCTATACTTCCGGTTTGTCTGTTCATCTCTTATAACTGCATCAGGAATACCAGATCTAGATCAATACATTTCTGAAAAATATGTGTTTTATGCTAGGCTATGCTAGCAGAATACTTTTTGAAACGTGTTCAAGATGCACTAAGGATATAGAAATCTCCAACAGAAGTTGCTGTATTTTTCTTCATAAAGCAGAAATCTTTAAAATACAACATAGAAACTGGTATAGCCAGATAGCCTGTATATTTGGAAAGCAAACCTAAAGTTAATGTAATTCTACTGCATCTATAGCCATGCTGAGATTAATAGAAACAGGAACCAAGGAAAGGAGATTCCTGACTTAGTTATATGGTAGTATGCAGAACAAAATATTTTTTTGGTGTTTTTTTCTTCTGTGTGCCATGTAATACTCCCTCCTCTCCCTTATTATACAGATTTCTAGATCTCTTCCCTGTGAACAAATTGGCTTTAGTGGAACCCTTAGAGTACAACACCTCGAGGCAAGATGGCTTGTTAAATAAAATAGTCTTGTGTTCAGTGTTGCCTCTCTTGTCTGTCTTTGCATAGGAAACTATGAAAAAAACAGACACAAAACACAGAACTACTAGAAACTGTGTTATCTGTATACTGACGATGTTCCTTAGAGATCTTGTTCTCGGAACAGATGCCTGGCAGCCAATCGTAATAATAATATAGGAAATAATGATATTTACTTATTAAAATGTAAATGTAGCTGATTCTAATGAACTTTCTTCTTCAGTACAGCTTTACACATACTATATCACTGACTGTCATTTCATAAACTGACATATATAAATGAGCAAATATTTTGAGAATGGAGGAAATTATGAAAAATTATATTTTGCCTGTATTTACTGGCTGCAACAAAATCTTCTTTCACTTTACTTGCACCCTTGTGTGCCTCTAGCCATGTGTACATTCTCATGAGAATCACTGAGGAGAGAAATAGTAACACCACAACCACCATATTTGAGTGAAAAATGTGAAATGAATGACTGGTGTGTAAAGAGGAACATCTTTTAGAAGATTATCTAATATAGTTAGATGAGATGTGCAAATTTTAAGGTGTTCAAGTCCCCCTTCAAGTCTACAACAGAATCAGAAAGTAATTTTAACATGATTTCTGTACATTTAACTTGGTTAAGTTAGGTAGAACATATGAGAAGGAAAGTAGCCAGTTACCTGTGGAATAGGATGGGACTGTGAATAATGGAAAACTTGTTAATTGTTTCAAACTATTAATGGAAGGAAATTTAAAATTCACAGTCAAAACCTTTGCAGTGGAGTGTAAGAGCTATGCTAGTCTTTAGGAGGAAAGCTACTATTCAACTTTAATAAAATAGCTCAAATTTTGTGCTTTTAATGGTCATATTTAGTGACTGTATTTGCAGAGTTGTTTCTGATAACAACCATGTTTGAGAATGCAGCCTCATGTGTGAATACTTTGTCAGTCCTATTTTCCTATTTCACAAATAGAAGGAGCAGCACAGTGTGTTAGTGTTGACTGAAACAGATGATGACCACTGGCTGAGATTAAGTGGAAGTGAAATACACCACGTGTACGCACAAATGTGTTTTTCAGTGATCACAATGATATGCTTTGCTTGATGCACTTTATGTTGATGTTATGTTGGTTTGTACCAATTTTAGTTAATAAGATGCCGTTTACTCAACATTTGAGTTATGAAATACTTCAGTTAGAAACAAACCTAAGAACTCTATAGTATATCTATGCAATAGGCCTTGTGAAAAATATCTTTCTTTCTGAAAGTATTACTTAGTTTATTTTTTAATGCACCTGGTCTGATTATTGTTGTATTTCTATTTTTAGTCTCTCAGTAGATAAAAGCATAAAAATCCTGTTGTATTTCCGGTGCTCAAAAGATCGCATGTTGTGTGGATTTAATAGTTGTGAAAATGTTTCACAGAGTACTGAATACTCATTCAAGTTTTATATTGCCTTAAAGTGGGCACTGCTGTAAAATAGCACACTCTTTATAAGTAATATATTTAGAAGAAATTATTTCCCGTCAGTCTTTAAGAGAAAAGTGATCTGGAAACTATGCCTCAATAGTAGCAACTGAACTCTGAACACTGATGGCCTGCTTTTCAAAGGTGTCGGCATTACAGTCATAAGGGAAGTAAGGACTAGTATTTGCTCTGCAACTGATGTCTTGTGGATCTCAAAAGAATACCTTATTTCTTTGTTTAAAATTCTGACTCTGACCTGTAAATATATTCATGTATAAAGTGAAATGGTTAGTCAGGTGGGGTGTCTTTTTCTACATAAATGGCTGATGCGGTGAGACTTTGGTAGGCATATGCCATACATTATTATTTCTTTACAAGTAGGTTTGGTTAGTTGAGTTAGGTTTTTAGTGATTGTTTATTTATTTCTTCTTCTAATTTCTGAATGGTTGGATTAGACAGGGCAGAGTCTTGCTGATGACTTTCTCACTGCTGGAGCTACTATAACAGATCTTATTAGTCTTGTTCCCACTTAAGGAAGGGGGAGATGACAGCTTTGACAGCACAATACTTTCAATAATGATTCTTTAATTACACAGTGCTTGCTGTAAGCTCAACCACATTTTTTAGACTGAATGCAGGTTTTCCTGTCAATTAGAACTTTTAGGTCCACTTTAGGTGTATATACTTTTAACAGACTTTATTTGCAACCTAGGTTATCTTCTTCATTCTGACAAGTTATTTTAACTAAATTCATTCCATACTACATTTTCAGCAGAGTTAATTGCTATTAAGAAGATAAATATGAGAATGGTGCTGTAAAGAAACAGGTAATTAAAGACTTCTGGAACTTCAGGCAGACTAGTCTGAACTACTCTATTATTCCCAGTTCACAAAAATGATATAAGACATGACAGCATAGTTGCTGATCCAAAGCGTATTGAAGTCAATGGAAAAAGTCCCATTGAAGTCAGTCTGGACTGGGGCCACAATAAATGCTGTAATAAATCTGGACCCACTGACCTAATGCAACTTGGAAAATAATGCCTGCTTTTCTAAGTTGTAAAACTAACAGTTCTCTTCCATCTAATTCTCACTTTCTGTCTGTTCCTCGTGATTTCTAATTTTTAAATTTCTGTCTTCACACACTGCAATTACATTCATTATATTAATTTTCTATAATTACATAGTATCTTTTTTATTTTTATTTTGTCTACAGAGACTTAGGAAAGTATTATTTTTGGATTTTTTCAGTTAGTACCATTTCAAATTTGATAACTTTGGAAAATCAAGTGGAGGGAAGGTGGCATACCTTGCTGCCATTTCTTTAAGACTATTTTGTAGATGCAATGTTAACAAAGGGAGTTTCTTAAAAGATATAAGGAAATACGAAAGGAGCTGTAGTTGAAGCCTATTATGGACGTGAATGGTGTGTGCTATAAATAATTATAAACAGTACTCAGAGTAGTCTGTTTTAAGCTTGTATGCTGTAGTGACCTTTTTATGGCTATGCTGGCACTTTTCTTACTAATTCATGTGCTGATAGAAGTTACATACCAGCATTCCTCCTCCATTGCAGCTGGTTTGTAAACATAGTGATGGAAATACCTCTGACCAATATGTTGTACCAATTAAAGTCTCCCTACTGACTTGCTGAGCTGTATTACAATAAGCAGATGCTTGTAATTTGTTAAAATGTCTCTTAATAATTTGTTAATCTTGTATAAATTAAAAAATCTGTTAAAACAGTGTGATTCTGAAAGAATTGTCCTGCAGCAAACACTTGAAGGTGCAGCTTTGTTAAAGAGTGCAGTAACAATCTTCTGAGCACAAAATTAGTGGTAATGCTTATTTATTTGTATTCCATGAGTGATTCCAATGAACTAGTCCTGTTTATACACAAAACCAGAAACTCTTCTGAAGAGTGTAATTTCTTCAATACATTAAAATAATTTTGGATATTTATTGGAAATTTTCATGTAGAGACTTTAAACTTGATGTTATACTTGTTAGTTATCCATACTAGAAAGTGAGCTTTAATTCCCAGACGAAGTGCTTTGGCATAAGCTTATACTGTCTGTAGAGTAGGAGCTGTGACACACATTGTTCCACCTGTGGTTTATCCCACTGAGGGAACGATCATATCCACTTCCTACTGCAGCCTTCAGCCTTCAGCTGTCATTGTTCTCAGCTTGGCTAAGATGGAGTCTAGAGATCCGGTATGAAACTAAGAGTGAATCAATTTGGCCGTATGGATGTATACAGTACACATCAGGTGCCCCCTCTTGTGGTAATATTACTTAAAAATACATATAAATGTTTGCCCATTTAAATGCTCGTGCATTTAGGAGACTGGAGAACTTCACATCAGTTGCAGAGACTGCAATATGCACATGCTTACAAACATCACTACCTTTTTTCCGAGTACCAGAAACTAGATCTTCTTAGTATTAATATTGCAATGAGCCTTTTTGTGGAGATGGTTTATCAGTATTTGAACATTATAGCTATTCGATTTGACCTTTAATGTTTTTTTTAAGTGGGAAGAAGTCAGTTTACTATAACTGATTATCATTCAAAAGCATTTCCGATGAGTAGTTTTATGTTATTTTGAGCAAATTATGTACAGATACATTTCAAGTATATTAGCTAACATACTACTGCTTGGACTGAAAAAAAGACATTCTGAAAAATTACTGGACTAGATCAAGTGGAGATTTTTGAGGAGTTGAATGGAGAAATCGTGTGCGCGTGCACGCATGTGTGAGAGAATCCAGTTTGGCTCTGTCTAGGTAGCTGATTTAAGTTAGAAAGTTTAGAAGTTCTTTAATCATTCTTTACTTTCCCTGTAAGTTTACTAAATTATATGTTTGCTTAAGTGTTTAATCCAATTTGATCTGATGTAATACTTTCCAGGCATAGTGGGTTAATTCACCCTGCTGAGAAGAGACTAAACACTAAAGATCTTGAAAGTTATATAGTAAAACTGGTATAAAATAGGTGTGCCTTAAGTCATTAACATTCACTTCCTTTGACGTGTGATATTTAAAAAAGGACTCATTTGCATTCTTTTGGATCCACCTGATGTCAATAATAAATACTTAGGGCATTCCTGAACTTGTGTGCTAATTTCATACATCCAAGAAAGGCTTTTCTGGAGTAGCAGATGCTTGAAGAGAACATTTGGACTGGTATATGTTGTGTATTGGGCTGATGTCTGCCATTTTAGTGCCAGGAAAGTCGGTGTTTATACTTCCAGTACACAATGTTTCACATGTGCTGATTAATCTTGAAACAGCAACATCTCTCCATTATTCTTGCCTTACAGTTTCCTTCTTAAGTCCCACAGTTTTCAAGGAACACTTCAAGACACTGTCAAGTCCTTCAGTAATATAGATAACACATTGGAAATTACATCTTTAACAAAATGGATTTTGCATATTCCTCAACAGAAACATTATGCCTAGGATCAGAAAAATAAATATGTGCATAGTGAAATACTTATGAATTTGAATGAACTTCTGACAGCCAAAGTACCCAGCAGTCCCTATTGGGTGGCAGTATCATCACATGATTTTGGCCTGATTTAGTCATATATGCATCACCTTTTAAACCAAGATATGATATGACAAAATATTTGAAATCATTGAAGTAACATTTTTGCAGTTTATTGGGAAGAAAGAGCAAAAAATGAAAACCAGTTATTTTGAAAAGGAGAAAATATTTGACAACCAGTGGAGCAAACGTCCCGTTTGTGGATTGTGGCAGAGGAGTTACAAGTAACTTATATGCAAGATATTTTTTTCTCTTTGTGTTTAAATATTTTGCAGCAATGCCAGCTTTATTATTTGTGTATTTGTCTATGCTAATTTTCTGCTCTCACACATATTACAGAGGTAGGATACCTCAGTTTCTAGTATCTATACTAATAGAATTAAAAATATTTTTAGTAACAATAAACAGTCAGTAGATTTTATGCAAAAGTACAAGGCATAGAACATACTAATTTATTTTACCAGATTATAAATAAGAACGTAATTTTTGCATTGCTTTAATCTGTAATTCACAGCAATTGTGTTCAAGATTATTGCTCAGCAGCTGTGTTCGGTCACACGGAAAGTGTCATGTATGTTAGACTATGTCAGACTGTGAAATGCAGGAATATGTAATTAATATGTGCATGTCCTAAGTGGCAAGTCACTAAAAACTGTGCTTACTGTGGTCTTTCATTTTGTCAGGTCTCAGAAGCAAGCTACGGAAAATCAAGATGGGTCTGGATTTTTTGGCATTGTTTTAACATAGGCTGAAAAATGGAAATGTTTTGAATCTTTAAATGTTTGTCAGACAATAAAGTTTTAGCTCTAAGATTATCATTTATGGTGAATAAAAACAGAGTGTGTGTAGGGTTTTTTTCCCCCCATTTGTGGTGTATAAATGCAAAATTCAGACCAAGCTTTTTTAATTGTACATTGGTAATTCCATGTAGTCACAGGCAATGCTATAGGAGCTAATGCTTCACAATGCAATTTCTGTTTGTGTGCGCAATTTCATATTTCATTTTTAGGCACACACGTTATCGATTGTCACTGGTTTGTATCATTGCATTTTGACATAACAGTAATATAAAGTGTGATTTGAATCTTAGTAGTATGGCTTAAGGACAAATTCCCAGATATATTCAAATGTTGCTCCATAGAGCACAGGGATGTGGTGTTTCAGGTTTTTAGGGAAAGCGCCCTCTTCTTGGTATGAATTGTTGTCTCTGTTAATGTTCATGCTAGAGAATAATCAAAAGAGACATCTGAATGCCTTTAACACATCCCCTAAATATTTCTGTCTTCCCAGGAGTTAGTATTTTGATTTACAGCTTAGGTAAATATCTGCTGGAGTTTCCAGTGACTCTGGAGACCAAAGAGAAACTCCCCTCAGCTGATTGCTATACTTAAAAAACAAACATAAGCAGTAGGCTATGAATGAAGAAGACACTCAGAATACAGCAGCCATAAATATTTATTATTTCAGTTGATTTCATTTACACATTGCTGTTCTATTCTGTGCTTCTCAACATTTTTATAGTGAGTTACTTAACCACTAGCAGAAGGAGGATTACCAAAAGGATGTTTGACTTTCCTTCTTCTGATCCAACTTCAACAGGGTAGTAACAGGGTAGCCAGTTTTCTTGCTAGTCCTCTTTCTTCTTCAACACATGGGACAAGCTACAGAAAAGATTTGCTGTACCTATGTCCTCGGAAGGTCTGAGTTACAGCCTCCTTGAGAACTGTGGTCAGGGTGGTGATATGAAGCAATCTAGCTGTAACTCCTTCAGGGCTCTAAGTGCTTCATCTGGGCATCTCATCTACAGTCTATACTCTGATGATTATCCAGAATGGTTTTCATTTCACCTCGTATAGTTAGGTAGACATATTTAGTCCATCTCTGTGTTATGGTTCTTCTCTGATATGAAACTGATATCTGCATAGGATTATGAAATACGTTTCTCAAATATAAGGGGATCATTTTCTTCTGAAGTTGCCTGTTTCTTTTAACTGGCTTAGACAGTTCAGATTTTTAGATTAGTTGAAGGTAGTTGAATTGAACCTTTCCAGAAAATGTGGAAGAGAAAAACAAGCAAACAACTTAAAGCAGGGCTTCTTTGTTATTTTTCTGTTCAAGTGGTAGCTGGGCTGTCAAAGTAACTAGTTTCTTGTTATGCTTCTTCCATGTGTCCTTCATGATCAGTAGCATTGCATTATTCTTGTGCAGTATGCTCGGTTAGGGTCATGCCAATTGTTCAAGATAGATTGTCACATACTTTGTAGTGTAGAAATAGGAAAAGATATAGTGAAGTTAAATAAGGGAGATCTGCAGTATTTGTGAGCCTTACAAATCCTTTAATCAGAGAAACCACATTAGTATTGCTTATACTCAACATTCTTGCTATAAAGAAGGTGATAAAGATAGTTTTGTAACTGAGATTTGTTGGTTCACCTCTATTCAGGAAGCAACAAAGACAGTCTCTGTCCACAAAGAGCTTTAAGCCTGAAATTGAGAAGTTGATACTCAAGTCTCAGGCACTCAAGTGGATACAGTGCTAGCAAATTTGGGGAGAGTTGGTGCAGTTAGTGTATTCATTTTTGTAATCTTTAAGTATTACAATTACAGTGAATTGAAGCTATGAAAGGCTTGTCTGAGTACAGGCTGGCTTCCCATCCATAATGAAACAAAAAACTAAACAATCTTTAATCAGAGTGAATTTAAATCTATTTGTAAGTTTTAATTAATATTTCTGCTAAGATTAGAATATCATGATGGTATAAGACCTCTCCTTCCCAAACTGAAAAAAAAACCATGATAAAAATGCATAATTTTTCATTTGTACCACATGTTGTTGTGTTGGAAGTCTTCATTATTACGTATGTTATGACCAGCATTTGTTGCTTTTCAGATAGATAATTTAAAAATATTGTATATTTGTGCTTAGACATTATTCTAAAAAGATTAAATATCACAAATCAAATAGTACTCTGGGCTAAGGAAGCACAAGGAATGCAGTGCTTATGGGATCCTGTTCTTAGGTCAAGCTTAAAAAAATTGACTTTAGGGTTTTGACACATTTTACTCATATTGGACCAATATGGAATAAATCACTACAGGACTAGTAAAATCAAGGTTATTAGATCCACTAAGACCAAGAATCATAGAATCATAGAATCATTTGGTTGGAAAAGATCTTTAAGGTCATCAAGTCCAACTGTATCTGTCCACTACTAAACCATGTCTCTAAGCACCTCGTCTACCCGTCTTTTAAATACCTCCAGGGATGGGGACTCCACCACTTCCCTGAGCAGCCTGTTCCAATGCTTGACAACCCTTTCTGTGAAGAAGTTTCTCCTAATATCTAATCTAAACCTCCCCTGGTGCAATTTGAGGCTGTTTCCTCTTGTCCTATCACTTGTTAGAATAAAGAAATGTACTACAGAAATATTAAACCATTTAAGAAACAATGTTTGACTGTTACTCTGCAAATTAGGTTTTGCTTTAGGTGTGATATTCCTTCTATTCCTCCTTTGCTATTAGGTGTGATATTCCTTCTTTGTGCTCTGGAAGGGTTTGATCCTGTTCTCTGCACCAACTTTTCTTACCTATTTCTTAAACACAGATAAGAACTGCCAAGCAGACTCAGAGTAAAGGAATTATCACAGAACTTCTCTGACAATGGATAGGAGTATGTAGAAAATTT
>VYZW01043989.1:354-24019 GCA_013401315.1 Balaeniceps rex
TACTCTTGTGTACTAATTAAGATTGCAAATTATTTAAGAGTTTCCATTAGAAAGCAGAAAACAAGTGTGAGCCTTGAATTTTTTATATTTTTATAATCTAACATTTAAACAAACAGGTAGACAAAAGAAAACTGTTGCTCGTGCTCCCAAAAGTGCAGTGGATTGCTGCATTTAGACGTGGACTCCTTGCAGATGGCAAGTATAGAGCTGCGTTATCATAGGATCATGATGGAAGGCTGAGCTTTTCCCCTAGATTTGGCAGTTCCTGGTCATCCTGGTGATCTTCCAAGGGGCAATGAATGCTTCTATGACGACAGCAATTTCTGATCTTTATCATGTGAAAAAATATTAATTTGTTCTATTTACTGTGGATGCTGGCTCATACCAAAACCTGATTCAGAAGATGCTGTGGACTTGGAGAAATTTAAATTGCATTTCTGCAAACTAACTATCTCCCTATCCTGTTCATTTTCCTGTTAAAATCTTCCTATACATTGGGCTAAATCCTAGATCCAGATATGTCCACCAATACAGTGTTAAACTTCTGTATCCAGCCAATCTGGCATGGGATATAGCTCTGCCTTCTCATGGTGCTCGGACATACGTGTTTTAATATCACTCTCAGAGTGAATATTATATATGGGAATGTTGCATCACATTTACTTACCGGAGTATTGTATTCAAATGCAACTCAGCTAATGTCTAGAAGCACAGTGTTTATGAGGCAAGTGAAGTACATTGCATATACTCCAGCTCTTTACTTCTTCCAAGCCCTGATGTTCAGGACGCAGCCAAACTGGAACAATCAGTATTGGAACAATATGATGAAAGGTTGGGTTTATAGATTGAGTTGATACTTATCATTTGTGGGATTTGGATTGTAACAGTGCTGTTGCTACTCTAATACCTGAAGCAGAATTTTGATAATTCATTTGAAATCTCCTCTTGTAAGGGAAATTTAAGCTAGACTTTAATTAGATGAAAGTCCTTTTATCCAGAATAAGAACATCCCCAGAATGAGACTGTTGTACTGTATTTTCTCTTAAGTCTCAGAAATTTATTAGCTTCAGTAAAGGGCTTTGTTAGGGAGAACAATCTTTGTGATTGGCTGGATGGGGGGAGCAATGGAGGGAAGGTACCATTGTCCTTGGTCCCTCTCCTAAAAAATGTGTGTGCACAAGTGTGTGTGCCTGTGGATCATCCTGCTTCTTTTTGGGAATCTTTCTTTTTATACTTCTTGTCAAACTTTCAGTTGTACAGAGTGATAATTGGTCTCCATCTTACCTGGGCAAACCACTACATGTGTGTCTGTAGACACAAATAAATATTTAAGAGAAACATTTTTGTTTATGTCTAAATAAAGAACTTGTAGCTAAATTATCTTTTAATTTAGCTGGAGGACTTTGAATTAATCTGAAAAAGATATGAGTGTCAATATTTTCAAACTAAAGTTTATTACCTAAAAAGAAGTGCTGAAATTCAGTGATGTTGAATATCCATTTTTTAAAATGGATAATGGGTGTTTTCTATCTCTGGAAAAGCAAACAATAAGCTTAGAAATCTAACTCTAGGCTCCCAGTTTAGAAAATAATGGTATGTACCTCCTCATCTCTAAAATTGGTTATCTATTCGGAAGGAAAATTTTGAACTTGCATATGCTCTCATTCTGAGAAGTGCTTTGAGATCAGTGGGTCTGAAGTGCTGGAGAGCTGTAGCATAGAATCGTTCCAAATGAGCAGAACATATTTTTGAGCAAGAGACAATATTTCTAACCTGCTCCCTCAAAGCTGGAATGATGTTTGTTTGATTGCTAACATGATTGTGGTGAAAGATACAAATAACATAAAAAGGAAAATCAAGTGCCTTGATGAGCTCTGTAGTAAATACATCCAACAATGTTACTATTATGAGGAGACTTCCTTTTTTGGGAAAAAAAATTTCTGCTCAGCACAACATCAGCAGAAGTTCCTTTCCTTCCCAATTCTGTGCGAGAAGAAACTTCACAGTTTACAAGGCTGTGGTCTTTTCAGTAAGCTGATACAAGCAGTGCTGACTAGATGCCTTGCCCAGCAGTATGTGGTCAAGTGTGTATTAATAAAGAAGAAAACTCTTAGTGGTTTGGCCCAAATTCTTTTGGCTCTATAGGCACTCCTGTGCTGCATGTGGGAATGGGAATTGAAATACTCTGAAATCCTGCTGCAGGCTGAGTGCAGTTTTAGACTACTATGAAAGGGGTGAGAAAGGAAGCTCTCGCTCTGCAGACAGACATCTCTAGTGATTTCTCAGAAACTTGATGTTGCTTGAGATCTCCTGTCAATAATAGTGTCCTTCTCAAGGTAAAATTTGGTAGATTGGTTTGAAAAAAGTCCAGCAAACGACAGCAGGAGTGGGGGAATGCCTAAACTCCAGTGCATTTCTCAAGGGCAGTCAGGGAGACTGCCATTGATTTCCCTCTTCTGCGTCTCTGTAAGTTTCTCCCATCTGAGAGCTCTTTGGTGGGATGTTCTCAGCTCTGAATTGACTGCTTGCTCAGCTGGGATGGGCTGCTGAGGTGCCAAGTTCATGGATGATAATACAGGTCTCAATGGTATACGTGCCAACTGATAATATCAACAAGAGCGAAAATTATATAAAAATGATTCCACCTTCTGTTCCCTAGGAGCAAAAGACTACAGTAAAGGACATGCCACACCTGAGGTTTGTTCCTTTCCTTATAATTTAAAAATGAAGTATAATGAAGGCAAGATTCCTTATTCAGTATGATCCTAGTGGTTAATGAATGGAAGTGAAAGCTCCTCAAAGGACCTTTAGCTTTTTATCTTTGCTGAATTCACTAGCCACAGAGGTTATAAGAAGGGGTTGCTCGCACTTCAGTGTCCCTGTTTGCGTAGATGGGCTTAACTCATGCTAAGGTGGCAGAGCCTGAGTGCAAAATTGCGGTGAGCTTGAGTGGAGTTACTGAAAGACGTGCCCACCAAGGGACACCTCTGAGGGGCTGGGCTCACCTCAGTGAGCAGGTGTGGGGGTTTCAGTGTCTCATCCCCTTTGAAATGAAAATGCTCTTGAGAGTCCTGCCCTGTGGTCTGATTTTCTCAGGTTGCAGACACCTGACAGCTGCTGTTGTGGAGTTGTAAAAGTTTGCTTTAAATTTGAGTCTTCACCATTCCGGAACAGTGCTTTCCTGCCTTACCTGGAAAAGGATGGAGTCTTCCCTGTCTAGAGACCATTAGCAGCTTTGTCCTCCATCATCACGTATCTAAGTACTGGAGCGAATGTGAAACACAGGCTGTTTAGGAACAGGAAACCAAAGGACAGACTGAAGTGGTGAATGGGAGCGAAGCACGGGGACAGAAAGCTGCACTGGGAGGATGGTACACAGGCTGTTAAAGTCGCTGTTATGAACTTAGGCAGGGCTAAGGCTCATTTGTATATAAGTCACTGCGACAACTAGCACACATTTAGTACATTGAGTTGGGTTATTTAAGTCAGTTGTGGAATCCTAGTCGTCGCACGGTATTTTCAAAGCCCTTTCTGATGTAAAGGGAGAAAAATGAACCTGTGTATTAAGTAAATTTGAGAATATATGCTATGGTACCTGCTACTTTCTTCAGACTCTGCATCTACAGGAGGTGCTTTTCAGTAAGCTCATGCCACCCACCCTCCAAGTGCCAACTCCTTTAGAAAATTCACCGCATTAAAAAAACAAAGCCCAAAAGCAACAGCCCCCCTCTCCCCAAACAGAGAGGTCTTTAAAACATGAAAGCTGTTTTGAAAAAGCTGACTACTGATCAGTTTTCTCAAAAGCTCAGTATTTTAAAAGAATGTATCAGATTCATCTCAGCACTACAGATACAGGTCCCACAGACCCTGAGCCTAAGAGCAGTTGAAACAGGTCTTCAGGTACTGTGAATCAAAGTGGCTTTCCTGACACAAACGTAGTAGTGCCAACCTGTGCTGTCTTAGGATTTGTGTAAAAGCAGGTCCCTTTAATAGAAAGCCAAAATCATGTTCTAATACAGCAACTGCCTTTTGAACCTCAGCTAATTTTTGTGATTTTTCCCTAACAAAAGCTGTTTTGACCTCTTATGTGAACTTGGGTAATGGTGCTCGGGAGGGGGAAAAAAAAAAATCTTTGAAAAGAGGAAAGTAAACCAGAACCATCTATTTTGAGATGATATGAAACTGCTGACTTAGTATTGCTAAATTCTTGGGTTAGAGCTGATGAACAATTTGTCTGTCCCTAATTCCGTCTTTTTTTTTCTCTCTGAAAGAGAGAAAAAATGTTCTTTTATTATTGCAGCTTGTGAGATCATGTAAATTCCTATAAGCCTGTCCTTTTCTGAACTGTCACATTATGCCGTTCCTTCAAGAGATGCTGCTTAGACACTGACGCAGGAATCCTCTGCATACATAACCCTCTGCTCTTCTCCCTCAGCCTCCCAGCAGGTTCTTTTTCCTCTCTTCTGACCCTTTTGCTATTGCGAAGTAGCAGAATCGGGTCCCAGCTGGCCAGTTAAGACCTCCTCAGGTGTAAAGTGGTGGAGTAACTACTACAATCTCTCTCTCTCTTCCCAGCCAAGGAAGCAAGAGGGTCTGGATTGGAAACGTTTCAGAGCCAACAGCAGTTATATAGTGCTCTGCTGGCTTTCGGCTGATGCACGGTTCTGGAGTGAGTGCGGCTAGATGATGTTTGCTAAAATAGCCCCTGTGGCTGAAGATGCACAAGTCCTTTCATGGCAGCAGCTGAAACGGCTGAAGAGATTTAACATCTCTGTACCCTGCACCAATTGCAGTGACTAACCCCTACTGAAGGCTACAAACTTCTCTGTGCTGCCAGCTGTGCTTCTCTTGATACAATTCCCAATTACCAATTTCAGTCAAAATGAGCTGGGTTGGCACAGACCAACATTTAAATTGCTTAAATTATCTGGACTTTTGAATGAAACAGGCTAGGGATGACCAACAAAGCAGCTCATCTAGGAGATCTGAGGAGGCAGTAACCCTTGGCAGAAGGGGAGTGATGAGTAACTGGCGCTGGGCTAGAGCCTGTAGCCTCCTCAGCTGGCACTGCTGCAACTGGAAGGGGGTGGCTATGGACAGCCCAGGCTGTCCAGCTTCTGCCAGTGAGCTGGGGGCCTGTGTTCGCTGCTGGATCCTTGCCTTTGCTCCGTGGCGTAAGTCTAGGAGGGGATGCTGGATAATCATCTCTCTGCTCAGCGTGTTTACCAGGCTACGCAAAATGCAGTGGTCCTTTCTCTCCCCTCAGAATAACCAAATCTTGTGGCACACCCTTAATGCACTGCTAGCAACACCAAAACCAGCGTGTGACAACTTTTGCCACGCTGCTGTGTGGGGTCAAGGTAGAGCTACAGATACTCTGGGCCAGATGTCCTCTTTCGTCCTGTTCCTAGGATCTCAGCCCTTTGCATTGCTGCTTGGCTTCCCAGAGAGAAGAGAAAATAATTGTTCCCCTCTTCTTCCTCCTTGCCACCTATTTTGGAAGGTGCTGTAAAAACCCTCTCCTTCACCTGCTTCCATTCCCTGTCGAGAATGAAGCTGCACTTAAAGCTTCCTCTCTTCTCTGAACAATCTTAAAATCCCTTCCTTTCATTTGTCAGCTGATGGTTAACCGTTCTTTTCACTATGAGCAGTTACTCCAGCAGTATCCTCCTAGAAACCTAAGGGACTGTATGTCTGTAACTAACTCTTCTCTGGCAGTGCCAGAAGAATTTACAGTTTGAGCCTCTTAAAATGCTTACATCACTTGTTTTTGTGTTTTGCAGAGAACTACTGAAATGATAAAAATAATCTGGGAGCTCTAATTTGCCATTCACTATTTGGCATTTGCATTTGTTGTAAACCCAGGCCAACCAGGCTTAATCACATTCATGTTTGATTGCTACATCTCACAGATCCAGTAGCCATCACACAGATGTTAACAGGAGATTTTCTGCAGCGTGCCTTAGCACAAGCAGAGGAAAATCTTCAGAATTTGGCCTGTTGATTTCTTCTGTTTAGTAACAGCTTCCTAGGTTTCTCTTCAAAACTTCCAGATTCGCTTTCCATTTATTTACACAAGAATTGAATCACTAAGGTTTGCAAACATTTTGACTAAAGCTGGTTACACTGATAGTTTTTCTGGCATGATTTTTGTACAGACTAATCTGTTCTCACTTGCTTGGGCTAGCATGATCCCCGGGGAGTGTTTTGCAGGTTGGGATCAGTGGATGTGCATTGTACTTGCCCAGCTCATCTCCCCTGCCCTGGAATGCCTCTCCCCTGCAGCCAGTCTGAACAAGACCCCAGCTCCCGTGGGGAACAAAGATGTGAGCACAGCTGCTGCTGTGAGGTCCCCTTGACAGGAATAGTCCTCTTCACCCATGGTTGGTCCCTCTGCAGTCCATGGAGAGCACACAAAGACAAAAGTCTTTGATCTTGCTTGTTTCTTAATCAAAAATAACAACAAGCAAACCATGGTTGGGCTGTTAGAATTTCAGTTTCAGACTGTTGCTTGAAATGTCAAGTAATACACCTTCATTTCAAGTGAATTCATTAAAATGTTGTTGCGCCCATGGCATTGACATCTTTTGGGTAGCATGGCAGAGTTGATCTACAAATAAAATTGGAAGGGTGTCTCTACCCCATATGCTAAAAGGAATCACAGGATTCTGTTCAGGCCAGCCTAACCCTGAACTTCTCCAGATAGTGTGTGGGACACACAATAGCTAGACGTAGCCCCCTGATTATGGCACATTGCAGAGCGTGCTTAGAAGTTGATAGCAATATTTTGAGAGCCTTTCAGGCTCTCTTGGAAAATGTATCTTGCTAACTAGACATCTTTTAAGTAAGCTTTACTGGTGTCAGTACTACACATAACTGCATTCAGGAATTGGAGTGAAAACCAGGATGCAAAAGGAAGCGAGTGCACTGATGGTGTCCCTTAGCTAAAATAGCAGATGTATTATGCAGATCAGCTCCAAGAAGGGTAAACATGTGTCCAAGGTCACTGCTTCACCCTTGGCTGACTGAGGTCCTTAGGGGAATTTTGGTTTTGCCAGAGTGTATTTAGAGTCTCTGTGAGTTGCACATCATTTCCCAGGTGCCTCTTGTTTTCTGAAGTCCAGCTTGAGGCTCCGTGTTCCAAATTGCCTCTTTCATAATCAGCTTTGGCAGACTGTGCTGCAGAAGTATTCTGTGTTTTTATGGACCCTCCACACAGGAAAAAACCCCATGTGTTCCTGAAAAGAAACCGTAAATGGGAAGGGTACTAGTGCAAGTATGGACATGCATTATCAAGTATTGATATATTTCTACTGATTTCTTTTTAGATCATAAATACATCTCTAGAAGGTCAATAAAAGGAATAAACATCACATTTTTAGAAGGGAATCAGCTGTTGCGCAATTTCAGCTTGTCTTGATTTTATGGGTGAGAAGAATCTCACTATAGTTTCAGAAACTGCCTTGAAGCATCGCAATATTTTTTTCTCCACCTCTTCCTATCTTTCTGAATAAGCTCCTTCCTGCCACCCCAGAGTGGTCAGTGCCACCCCTTAATTTACAGTTAGGAATGCAGACACAAGGGAAGGCGAGGGAATGAAATATGGTGTCAAGTTTGTATCTGCTCACATTTCACACACTAAGGAGACAAGCCCCTTTGGCCAGTTGCCATGGGGAATTTTCTTCCAGAAGTAAATAACTCAGAACAGAAAGAACTCAGATTCGTACTACCCCAGCTGCAGAATGTCATTAAGTCTCAAAGGATGCTATGTGCATTGTGTGAAAGGAATTTTGTAATCTGGCTATAACTGCAGTTGCAAAACTATGCTTGAGTTTAAACCTTTATTTTAAACTTTTAATTATTGGCTTGTTTCTTGTGTGCTGATTAAAGCACACATTGTCTTACAAATAGGTTCTATTTTTAAACCATAAAAAGGTTTAGATTAGATGTTTCAATAGTGGATGAGTGGTTGATTTTGTTGTGTTTTCTTTTTTCTTCCTATGCCAACTGCACTCTAATCTCCATTTCCTAATTCACTTTTTAAGGATGCTTGAAAAGGGAATTAAATCTACCAAGGCACTCAAAATATCATGTAGATGGATTTTTATTTTAAAGTGTCATTCATTACATGACTTTCTGACCCAAATAACCTTCACAAACTTGGGGGGGGGGGGGGTTGGTTTTTTTCTGTTTTTGTTTTTTTTTTTTTTTTTTTTTTCCTTAAAATGTCAGAGAAGAGAAAGCGCAGGCACCTCCCTTCCACTAGTAGTTAGCCAATTCTTTTTCAGTCTGAGTTACATGAGTGTGGCATCCATGAAGTTGGTCCTGGTATACATGGGAAGAGACTCACACCGTGGCTTCATAGTACCAGAGGACGAAATTGTGATTCTTCTGTTTCGGTGGGGTTTCTTGTAGTGCTAGTACCTCGGCTCAGATTGGTGAAGAAATGGGGAAGATGTATGCTTTTAGCACTGATTACAAATCAGCATTTGAAATAAAACCTGTTAGTTGGATAAAACAAATATCTGCTAGAAAAAGACATTTTTGAAGTTGCTATTTAGTCGGTTTCTGCATCTTTGGAACAGCATACAAGGGCACAACTTACATTGCAGCTTTTCTTTAAGAATTTTGGTTGTTGTCTCTGTGGCAGTAGGTGCCACGAATTGCTTGGAGAAAGGCTGATGCCTGTGTAGCTGCGGTCATTAAACCATGGGTTCATGCAGTGCTTTGTATAAGTGCATCGAGCAGCCCATGCAAGGATGTTTTAACTGAGGTGGTCTTTGAACCAAATGATCACTAAGACTGTAGTGACTGCAGGGTGCCTGGACAGCAGCAGGGCAGGGGATGTGTCTGCTGACCAAAGCCCAGAGACATGTGCCCCCACGGCTCCCACAGACCTTCCTCTTGTCTTGCAGAGTGGTAAGGGCTTGCTGCCAGGTCTGCCTCAGACGCATCATGTTGGAGGAACTGAGTCTTGGCTGCATTACATGCTGCCAAACTCCTGTCCCCCACCTGTAATGACCTCTCGTTAACAAAAATTTCAACCTAAGCTTTAAACTGCTTTGTACTTTGTGATCAGAAGGTAAAATTCAGGCCAGAGCCTGCCAGCTCCTAAGCATCCCGTGTGACACTCAGTGGCTCTGTCAAACTTCCCTGCAACCCAGAGAAAGAGGGGCTAGAAATAAAAGTGCCACCTGGGTGGGATGGAGAGCACACGTGTGTGTCTGTGTCATCATCCATTAGCTCCCGAGCTGCAGTTTGGTGGAACGTGAACCGAGCTGTATGCCAGGAGACAGTACATCCTGCTCCCAGCTCTTTCCCCCGACTATTTTTGTGCTCTTCACAACTGTTATTAAGCAAGACCACAGAGTATTTTTACAGCATAAGCAGAAGAGGTCTATCCTACATTTTAGGACTGTGATGTTTCAATTACCCATGCCGAAATATAGGTATATGTAATGTCTTTACGTAATCTGAAGAATGTGTCCTGGGATAAAAAGGAATTTGGATGCTGTTAATGTTTTGTTCAATGTTTGATCAAAAGGATTAGCCGGTCATTGGATTCCATCTCCCCTCTCTGTTTCATTTAAAAATGCTTCCTATAAAGTTTTTAAAGAGCTGCCCTTCTGATAATAGAAGGACTAACTATGTTTTACTTTGCTTCTGGTGTGGTATGGGTTGCATGGGACATCCTAGACTGGGCACAAAGCAAGGCTACTCCAGGTTGTTCTGCCTAGGCTAATAGAGCCAAGCAAATGCAAACCTCCTGACTTCAGTGTGGTGCCTCTGACTCTGTGCTCGGGTCTCTGCTCTCTTGAGAGTCTCTGTGATGTCATCTTTATTAAAGCTGACAAGCCAAAATATTTCTTCTGGATCTAATTGCTATTACTATAATACTGGACAAGAATACACTTGTAAAAATGACAAATTTTTAAGGACGCCTTTGCCCAAAATTTGAACCAATGTTATATTTAAGCCACTATCTGCTTGTTTTGCTTTCTATAGAGCTTTATTCTTTATGCTTAAAATGCATGACTGAGTATATCGCTGATTTCAGCAAGATTTGTTGAACTTTGAAGTTAGCAGTTTCTATCCTGAGTTATTTCCTACACACAACTAAATGTTATAGCTGAACGAGAAGCCTCATATTTATTTTTGTATTCCAGTTAAGCAATATTTTGGGAGTTTGATGCCCAGTTTAGACCCTCTTGAAAGCATTGAGTAACTTCATTTCCTAGACTCAAAATTTTTCAGGATTACATTTCAACAGAGAGATTAGGACCAGATGGTATAGGTGGGACAGTGCAGTTTGTAACTTATAAAGGAGACAGCAGAAAACAAGAGGGGTTACACCGAGTGCATGCTCAGTAGTGTGCTCCCAAGGATGGACTTGGGGACTATAACCAGGTCTGTTCTGGAGTATTTCTGTGCCTGCATTTCATGCTGTGGGAGTTCCTCTATGGAAATCTCTTCGTCTGTTTAGATCTGTGTGGCAGACCTATTGCAGACAGACTGCTGCCTCCTTTTGAGAATGCAGTGGTCCAGTTTCTCAAAATTTTTCAGTGTAAATCCAAGGTGATAATCAGAGTAAGTGTCAGGAAAGTTTGGCCTTTATTTTATTGCTCAATTTTTTCCTTGATCTCAAGCCCTTTTGAGTTGTACTCTTATTTTGTCCTGGGGGTTACTGTCAATTGAAGCCCAAGGTTTTGAGGAAGAAAAACAAGGGGGGAAAAACAAGGAACTAAATCATCTCAAGAGTTATTTGAGTATACTTTTAAAACATGGAGTAAGCATTAAGGAAAAGGAGGTTAATGACCTATTTCTATGAGACAAGACGCACCGTAGATTTTGAAGAGTGGAGCTGAAGTGCCCCATAGCAAAGTTGTTGCTGAAGAGCGCTGCTTCCCCTTTTGATATTCACTCATCCCTTTTTAAGAGATTTTTCTGGACTCTCAATCTGGCAGCTGACGCAGAGTTAACAAAACAGAGTTAAAATTTCCCCTCATGTTTATGTAGGATGAAATTTTAAAATGTCGGGGCTGCAGGGGGAAGACAATGCTCGACGAGAGACCTTGGGATAGCCAACTGTGGCCAGGGGCGGCGGAGGTGGCCACCATGCCCGCAGCACTGCTGGCCCCACGGGGCTGGGCTGGGCTGGGCTGGGGCGTTTCACTCATGTCATTCAAAGTGAGTCAGATGGCTGTTGTGGTTAGTTGGCTGATCTGCTTCAGCTGTTGAGCATGTGCGCGGAGATGAGCGTGTGTGTAAGTGGAACAAGTTAGGGAGCAACTGCAGAGCGGGTCAGCTGGCAGACCGTGGGCGCAGGGTGTGCGGTGGGGCTGGGCTGAGCAGCAGGTAGGGCTGGGAGCAAGGTGAGCAGCAGGGGGTCTGTTTAGCCTCCCAGGTTTACACAAGTGCATGTGGATGAAGAAGCTGTGTCCAAAAATTTCCGGTTCCTCTCTGACCTTTTCTGTAATATGGGACAAATCCTGCTTCTTGTCACGCCTCAGTTTGCTTCTCTAAGGGAGAAATACTCTTGGAGATGTATGAATGTACGGCTTGATCCGTGCCCCACGCCCTCCCCGTGCAGTGGCATGGCTGGGGGCAAGGACCTCTTCCTCAGGAGGCAGACAGCTCTGCTTCATGCCCTCTCCAAGCCTTACACAGCAGTAGGAACAGCAAACCTCAGTCTCTGCTGCTTTCCTTTCCAGACCCACCCTTTTCCCTTCCTTGCAGCAGGAGCGAGCCTCAGCCCCTCAGCAGAAACCTGACCTGCAACCTTGCCAGGCTCCCCTCTTCTTCTCTCCATCACCTGCCCGATGCTGCTGCCAGGCTCCTGTCATCCTCACAGGGAGAATGAGTTATTTTGTCTTTCCTGACACAGCAGATTTGGATTTTGCCTACGGACCCGTAATGGTTGCTCTGGCTCTGCTCCTGTCCGGGGTGTGCTGCAGGACTCCCTCAACAGCCAGGATGAGGCTCCCCGTGCAGTGCCAGCACCATGGGTGGGCTGGAGGAGACGAGTCAGGGTGGGAATGAGGAGGGCTGCCTGTGCATTGCTAGGAAAGGTCCTGACCATGGCGGGGTACAGTGTCTAAGCAGCCCATGGGGAAAGTGTCATCTGCCAGAAGATCCTCTGTGCAGTCTTGTGCTTACGGCAGTGCAATGCAGAGTCCAGAGTGCGGGGATGGGGTATAATGCTGATTTTTGCTGTCTGTCCGTCACTCCTTGCAGTCTCCACTGCCAGTTTGGGGTAGGATGCCTTGAAATTGGTGTTGTCAATAGAGAGGACATGTCTAATACTATTACTGCACTGTTAGATCCACTGAGTGATGGTAGAGATTTTCCTTCAGGTGAGAAAAGTCAGAGCTAATTTAGGTTGTTCTTTTACTTATGTATTAGTATTACTCAGGATATGTTTAACTGAATGTCATGACACTGATTTTTTTTTTTTTTTCCCCTCCACCAGGTTTTCTCTTTCATGGATGTGAAACTTTAGTTGTTTCTTTTGAGAAATGCCACAGGGTTATTCAGAGTCGTTAGATTACTGTTGTAAGTAAGGATTTTTGATGTGATGCCTCAACATGGCGTTGACAACCTCCAAAGACTTTGGATTGTGTGTAACGCTTATCACAAGTGGCTCATTATGTTGGTTGGGAAAGAAAGTGTGGTGGTGTTGGCTTGCTTTTTCTGCACCTCAGGAATTAAAGGAACTGGAAATGGGCTGTGTGGATTTTGTATAACAAGTTAATGTTTTAAACGTTTCTCTGTTTGTCTGGAACATGAGCTACCAGTACTTCTGTTGTTGCTCTTGTTAAGTTACACGCAAGTGTTTCTTTATGAAGCGACACTGTTAAAAAAACCTCTGCTGGTTTGAAAGATTTTGCTGAATCTTGTTTTCTCCACTTTTTTTTTTTTTTTTTTTTTTTAAAACTCCCTCCTGCCCCTCTCCTCCTCCATGCAATTCCTCCCCAGGGCAAAGGGAGATTACATAAAATTATTCCATGATAATAGGTCTAGAAATGGCAAATGATGATAATGAAAGAACACAAATGGGATCTTTGATTAGGATTGCTCTGATGGCTTGTAATTTTTGTGCACCCATCTTTACATAGATGCATTGTCCAGCAGGGTGCATTTTTCATCGTGCATGCTGGTCTCTTCAGTGCGTGCCAGACCTCTGAAAACTACCCTGGTTTTCACTCTGTAACAACACGCGAGTCTTAAGGAGATAAAATTTTAGGGAATGTTTTCATTCCTTTTGATCATGAAGAAGTTAGTATATTGTGTGGGTGCTTTTAACTCTTTGCCCTGGCAGTGTGTCCCACAAGCAGCAGCCGGGGTGGCTCAGCCTTCTGCACAGCCTTACATCCATGATGGGCAGGCACGGGCAGGGGGAAGGAGAGGAAGCTGGTCCCATTCTCGGGATCTTATTGTGACTTTTGCTTTTTAAATTTCTGATGGTGCCAGCAGAAGGATTTTAAGTGAGGGTATTGGCCTTTCTTGAGGCGTTTATATAATTTCTTTCTGTAAAATGTAAAAACCTACAAACTGGTCTGTCCTTGTCGTTGCTGTCATAAGGGCTGCCCATCCAAATATGGGGATTGTTGGTTAGGGTGGCTAAAAGATCTGGCTTCTGAAAATATTTCTGAAGCTAGGGAGCCAAGTTTTGTCCTGGACTACACCCACGTAACCTCATTCAACTACAGCATCAGGGCTGCAGGAGCGGGGAGCCTGCCAGCGGCAGGTCCGCCTCGGCGGGGGCTGGCAGAGTGGGGCAGAGGAGGCAGGGAGCCCAAAGCATCTTTTCCCCCAGCCCCACTTTCCCAACAGGGACATGAGCTTTTTCCACCTTGTCTTCCAAAAAGTCTGGTGGTAAACGGGGCAATATTCCCGAGTAGGCGCGTGCCTGCTAAAAATATTGTGAAACACGCTAGAGGTGGCCAGGTGATCTGGGCAGCGTCACCAACACGCTTTGGAGAATGAGCTTGCAGGGAATGAAAGCAGGGTGCTGGCTCTCTTAACACGACTGAATTTGTTTTTCCTTAGCCCTTTGAAATCCTTCTGGGCAGAGGCTTTTAATTGCGACATGCTTAGGAGGAAATTTAAAGCAACTGATGGTTAGGCTACATTATAGGTTCAAACAGGAGATGTATCAAATACCTGGAAGGAAAGTATGACTATTTTGGTTTGCGGGGCAGCCTAGATTTTGCAGAAAAACGCTGTTTCAAAGCTCTAAGGCAGACACAACAGTTTTCCTGAAATAATACCAGCAGTAATCCCTTCAAACATCCCCAAGTGTATTGGCTCATGTATGTTTTAAAATTCTTTCTCCATTTTGTTATAAAAACTTGCATATTTCTCTCCCCTTCACCATATGAAAATCTTCTAAGAATTTTTTATGAGCTTTTGTAGACTTCAGAATAAGCTCTCCTTCCCCTCCCCTTCCTTACTTTCTAATCCAATTTAGTCAGATAGTTACTTCAAATCCCTTGGAGGCCTGTAGTTTGTTCATTCTCCCACAGTGCTGAGATTTCCCTCCAGCCCAGCTGGCAGGAGTTTTTAGAAATAACAATATCTCAGGGGGAAGGAGCTGAAGATTGAATGGGGTCTTTTGTCCAGGTCTCTATGAAGCCAGATTAATTATGCATTGCAGAACACAGTTTAAAGCTCTGAATTAGGTCCTCACTGCAATGAAAGGAGAGCACAGGCTTGAAAACCGAAAGAATTCCCATTTCCATCAGAGGGACAGACATATAATGACTGAAAGCAGGAAGAATTTTTGAAAATTGCAATTAAACAGTATTTTGTATTTACCACTCAGTAGCAGTTGTCTTAAGCATTTACAAAAGTGATCCTTTGACATTTTTTCACATGATCGCTCCATAGGTGGCTGAACTTTGAGGATTTTCAAGTCTTTTCTGTGTTACTAGGCTACTCTTGAAAGTACTTGTGCTTTGATGAATGAGAGCGGGTTTTTTTGGCCAGCACTTACCTGAATAGAGGTCTTTAAAACCTCGGCAGTACAATTAGCAGTCGGTCAGATGATACTGATGGTACAGGAAAAAAGCAAATGGTTTTCTCCTTTGCTTCTGGGGATTTTCTAAAGCTGACCCAGTGTGATGTGCAATAACAACATTTTTCTTGGTTTCCTAATGCACTTTAATTCCAGTTTGAGGAAAGTAAAACTCTTCCACGGATAATAAGTCCATAATGTTATACAGCTGCCAAATAAAAAGTAGTCCACAGGCATTTGTATTCATAAGGGCACTTCTGTCAGGGTGGGGGATTGTGTTTTGGGTAGAGGACTGGAGCCAAAAGAGGGATAAAGATAAGGAAAAGGTTAGCTATGAAACCTCTTACATTAGAAGTCCTTAGTCTCTCAGATATGACCAAACTGGGATAGATGGAGTGTGAGCAAAATAAACTAATTATTTTCCTTTTTATCATCTTCTTGAAATCCCATATATGGAATAACACTCTGTAAAATATTGAGCTCTGCAGTTCAATTAATTTTAATTAAAAATTATAGACCGTAAACATCCAAAGAGGTAGCCAAATGCATACTTAGAAGGATAGCAGTGTTTTGGGGCTGAGTAAATCATTTACTGAATCATGCTAGAAAACCTACAAGTAGGAACTTAGTACAGAAGTCATTTGATACGAATATTATGCAGGAGAAGCATTTTCTACAGAGCAAACGCACTATTAAGTCATAGCACTCTTTAATGTTCAGCATTATGTGATGAACATGAGCATTGTCTATTAGCTGCAATCTGTCCAGCTGTCTGTTGTACTGTGAAAAAATAGCAAGTTCCTTGTTATTAACCTGAGCATAACTGGAATGACTCTGGTAACATAAGTGAGGCTGGCACAGCTCTGTGGGCAAAAGTCCTTCGGTTGTCCTGCTCCCAGGCATGCCAGTGCTGAGGGTTCTTTGAGCTAACTGTGGAAATTAATAATGTGTTTGGTCAACATCTGAGGCACAAGGTTCATCCTAGATTGTCTCCACATTGCTCCTCTGGAAGCACAAAGACTTCATTGAGAGCTATGTTGCCCAAAAGAAATCGCTGCTGGCAGGGAGTGGAGGAATGAGCACCTTTGGCAATGGTCTCCTACGGTTTGCCCTAAAGAGGGCACAGCGTCAGAGCGTATGTGATTGTGTAACATAAGTTCCCAACTAGTGTGCAGTTATGGAGAAGCTACCTCCAACTGGCTTAATTCGGAGTCACCTCGTGTTGCTCTGTGCTATGGTGTCAGGATGGGGCTGGTTGAGAGGGAGTGAGAAGTATGCTGTAAAATCTTGCTAAGGCACATCCAAGGCCAGTTTACCGTGTACCTCTGCTTCTCTTCGCTTCTGCTTTGGGTCTGCTTTGCTCTTTTCCAAAAGGATGCGAAGAGCCTTGTTTTTCTGCTCTCTGTGCTTGTCCTGGAATGAACCAGCTGGAGTAATTAGTACTTCCCAAGTCTTTTCCAAAACTCAAATTGAAATAAGGTTTCTGAGATTTGAAAGAAATGCGAGTGCTTCCTATCGTCATTTCATTTCCAAGCATCTATGCCAGGGAAGGGTGGAAATAGCTCCCACTGACTTGAAGTACTTAGTGAATAAAGGCTCCAGAGAAGTTAATGCCAGGGCTGGAAATACCCAGGTCACCAGGTCCACAGCAGTGGTTTAGCTCTTAATATCTGCCATCTGAACCTGCTCATCAGTAGGTTTTGGACCACACACCATCTCTGTCCAGGCGGTCTCTAGGAAATATGAGCAAAACTCAGGTTTCCCTGATAACTTGCAGAGCAGCAGTCGGGCTCACCACACCAGTTACAATGCTGTTCACAAGCGATCTTTTCCATGTCAATGATCTTGAAATAAAAACAAAAAGTTGTTTTTAAGGTAAGAATGCATGTACAGCTAGAGCTGTCCAGAGCCTTTCCCCACAAAACATCTTCTGTTAGAAAGCTGAACAGGATGAAACAGTGTACACTGCAGTGTCAGCTTTGATCTGCCAATAGAGGCGAAAAAGGCTTGCTGAGGAAATGTGCCTCTTTTTAAGGAAACCCTTTTAATTGTCTGCAACACAGCCTGCCTTGCACCAGTCTGCTTGGGAGCTGCCATAGTTAAGGACCTGGGAGCTTTGCTTGGAGCCAGGAGGTCTCTGGGCTTCCAGGTCTGCGTTGGTGAGTCTGCAGGCTTGGGCTCAGCTTTTTGGATAGCTGGGCTCCCAGTCGCTGGGCTGAGAGCAAAAGAAAGGATTTCACTGTCTTCCAGAAGCGTGCACTACTCAGTTTGAAAGTCTGTACACGAGGGAAACACTTCCATTAAAATAAAATAAAAAAAAATTAATTAATTAATCCTCCTGCCTTGAACATATAGTTAATAACGACTGCAAAGATAATGGAGTTAATGCCAGGGCTGGGAGTATTGCATCAGCTTTTTACCTCTGGATGTCCGTTATCTAAATATTTTGGACAATCCTGTCAAAATCATTATAGTTAATGATATGTATTTATCCCATTTCCTGCTCAAACTTCAGCTCTTCCATTTGGAGAAGTTTTGAGTTTCTCCAGCAGGAGATCAGACATTTTTTAGGGTTCTTAAAAGTGTTACTTTAAAAAATTAACTGTTCACTTTTGAAAATCCTATCTAGTTTGAATTCCTGTTGAAATATATTTGTCATTCTTCTCATTGTCCAATTAAAAAAAAAAAAGAACTCAGTAGAAAACCCCCTCTAATGTCTGAAAGCGATCAATGTAAGTACTTAATAGCGGTAATGTTAATATAAAGTTGAAGACAAGAATTCTGTGTGTTAAAATTACATGAACTTCAAAGCAGCAAACCAGCATTGTCATGGTGACTGATACACGGTTGTCTCTGTTAGTGGGAGATAAGGAAAGTTTTTAATGATAGTTTGTTTTTTCTCTTCTTTCTAAGCGGGCCTTGAAGGGATTCTCCTTAGCCCTATAGGGACAGTTTCACGTGACCTAAAAATGCCTGGCTTTGTCTAGATTCACTATAAAATCCTGGACCTTCAACACTTGAAAATCCAATGCGTCCCTGTATGTGGACGTAGGGGCTCAGCTGCAGTGTTCAGCAGTTTTGGCCCAAATAACCCTCGCCTCTTAGCTGGAGTATTTGCTTTCATGTCAAGAACCGTGGTGTTGCTGCTCAAACCTTTTTTATTTTGCGCTGTGAGATTTTTATGCGTATTGCGCTTACTGAACTAGTTTAGTTTCTGAGTCCTGCATATGTGCAGTTGTAAAGAAATCAAATATTACAGCTGGAAACTCTGAGATCAGCCTTGTCGCTGCCCCGGCCTCCCATTTACCGTGAAAACAAACACAGCTCTCTTCTCATGTCTGCCAGCAGGAAGGGGGTGGGGAGGCAGGCAGAGAGGCAGGGGAAAGTTTTTTCTTCAAAAAGGAAGAAGGTCAACTATTTTGGGAAACTAAAACCACTCAGCAATTAGAAGAATTCTTTTCTCTCTCCTCAGTGATTAGAGAAGTCTGCAGGCAAGCAGTAATTGCTGCAAACAGTTGAGCCGTGCAGATGGACGAGAGGTAAATGCATCTCTTTGCCTTTGCAGAAACATGTCTTTGCAGAAGATGAAGTGGATAACGGCATGTATTTTGCTGTGCCAACAGCTGAACTATAACACAGAGTCTATAAATCTCTGCACTGGATAAGTCGGTTCTTCAGGTACAGTCGGTCAGCTGATGTGCTGAAGGCAGGGACTGCGTGACTGATTTCCACCCGCTGTTTCTGACGTCTCTGTGGGACTTACAGGGTTTCTTAAGGCTGCATCCACCTAGGACAGGGAAAGAAATAGAACTTGGAGAAATTCTTACTTGAAAGATGCAAAACAATGAAAAATTGGAATTCGAACCATAAAAAAAAATAAATTCCAAAGCTGGGAAGTTCCTTATTTGCCTGAAGAAACTGCAGAATATCTGGTTAATGCAGCTTTGTTGTGGGGTCCTCAGGCTAGCCCTGCACCTCTTGCCAGGAGTTCACGTGTCTCTGCACTCTTCTGGCAAGCAGACCCTCAAAGGAATCCATACAGAAAAATATAGACACGTTCCTCATGACTCTCCTCATGACTCTCTGACTTTCTTTCTCCCTTAATTTCTTTAGGTTTGACCTCATGCCAATCAATAGTTAGAAAATTCTAGTACAGCATAGGATCTGAAAAGTGTATTTTTGAAATGACCTATTAAAGTTGTCTGGTCTTCTGTTCTGCTAATGGGTTTTCATGCAATGAAGACTCCCTTGTATTTTGTTAAGACATTATTCCAAAGCCTGATACTTTTTGTTCAGGATTTATTTTTTTCAATAGATGCATTACTTTTCTGTGTCTACAGTTATAGTTGTTCCCTCCATTCTTGGTGTTTATATTGCAAATACTACCAGATTGCTGTTTACAGTCCTTTCTCTGAGAGCTCTTAGATGTACTATAAATGTGTTTATACAAAAAATGAAATACTAATCTATTACAAAGCATTGCTCAGCTCAGAAACTTCCCTAGTTTTCATCATATGTTTCTGGTAATCTGATGCTCAACTGACTGTAGTATTCCATGTAGGATCATATGGGAGCTGTATAAAATTGGACCGTTAAAATGTCCAGTCTGCACTATCTCAAGATGCGTATGTGCGTGCAACACAAAGTTGTATTGATCTTTGCAGCTGTGTTGCAAGCTGTTTTATAATTGGCTGTCTGCAATCACTCCTAGGTGTCCTTTGTTCTTCATTCCTTGAGTTTTTTCAGCTGATTGTGGGCATACGTGACGATGTCTTCTTCCAGATGGATTCAACTGTTTGTGTAGTCTTCTAGTGGCCATGCTTCTTTTTTGTTCAGTAGTATCTGTGGAAAGCACAAGTTTCCACTTCTCCCACATCCTTCAGGAAGAACTGTTGTACTGTAACACAGAACTAATTTGTCTCTCTCTCTCTCTCTCTCTCCATGCTTTCAGCGAGGGTTTAGCCAAAATACCTAGGAAGAAGATTCAAATCATGCTGTACCTATCTTGTGGTTGCCAGAAGTAGGTGCCTCAGTGTAGATGCCTCCTGGAAGGCGCCGTGAGTCCACAACACCAGTAAGGAGTTCATAGCCTTTTCTTTGTCTCAACTGGAGCTTCTCCTGCAGCATTTGCAATTTTCTCAGCTGCTGGAGCAACTGTTTCCTTTCTCTGTCTTGAAGATAAAATAATTCCTACTCAAAATATACTCTAATTGATATTTGTGCTGCCCTTTCCATTTGCTTGCAATACTGTGCTTGTTCACTGGCTTTACAGGCAGTGAACACTGTATTCTGAGAGGAATGTGGGGAGGAATGGCCAACAAGGGTCCCGAAAGTAAGATCCTTCTCTGGTGTTGGGTGTGCACAGCCTTCTCAGGCCATGTCTGCAATAGCCTTTTCTTCTCCAAATTCCCACTGTTATTACCACCATTTCTGCTTCAGACATGGTGTTAAGCAAAAAAGTTCTTTGGCTATTGATGATTTTATTACAGCATTTCCAACCTTTTCAGAGCAAGTTGTGACAATATGTGCAGCATTGTTGTGTTAAAAGTTATTTTTCTGTTTTATTATTTTCATTAAGTATTTTAAATATATATTATACTAGATAATATAAAATAATGATTTTTAATATAATTTTTTTAAATTAAAAAGTTACGTGTCTTCTGTAGCATTTTGCTGCCAATAGTACCATAGGATGGAGGGGGGGAAAAATATTTGGGAGATCTGGTGTGTCCAGAATCTGAGATAACTGTTTCTTTTCTGTCAGGTCTTTTTGAGACCATATACCCTCATTACAGAGAGTTAAAATACTTTGAATGTTACGGGAGGGAGGAAGAGTGGGAGATTTTGGCCAACAGTCAGATAGTGGTCTCAAGTCTTTCATCTGATAATGCTTGTGCCTCTCCTGCACTGATCACAAGATCATTAGATTATCTAGGAAGACAGTGAGGCCGATACTAGCCATAAAATTGTCTGTCGTGTGTTGAGATTACTATGCGTTTGTCAGTTCCGATGTCATTAGCTTAAATTTCCAGTTCATTAGGATGCATAATTATTCCGCTTTGAGTTCATTCTCTTATTTTTCGAATGGCTCTGTGATGGGACTGCCACTAGGCAGGAGTACTAATGGAAGGTCTTGGACCAGATCCATCCAAAGGTTAAAAAATGGCTATTACTATAATCCAAAACATTTATGCTTTCATTGCTCATCTTCTCTTCTCAGATGTCATCCTATGAACGCAGTATGACACATCAAAAAACCTCAGTGAACCCCTCCAACAAATATTTGGTCAAAGTAGGTGTGTGATTCATGAGGGGTTTTTCTGCCAGAGTATGGACAGGTTGGTTTTGTCCTGTTTATTATTAACTACTTGGAACCTTACAAACTTTTCTAATATTGCTCTTCTTCAGTATTTACTTTGGAGACCTCAGATTTTCCTTTATTTGAGATGCTATAAACAATGTAATTTCATGAATCACTATGCCGTAGGGACTGGTATAGTTAATGTTTTTAATAGAAGTCACTGGCATCCATAAGTTGTTTCTCACTAATGGGTGGAGATTTAGTGTGGGTTTTCTCACCATAGCCTAGGAAAGTCCATGGTGTAAGTCTAAGATAGGCCGATCCAAAGGGGATGCCAATCAGTAAAGGTAAAATGCATTTCACGTACACTTAATGGTCTAAATTTGGTTTTAGAGGCACGTGAATCATTTACTTTTTTTTTTAACATCAATAGAAAAAGGCCTGTGTCCAGAGGGTGATTCATCTGAACTATGTAAACCACCTAAAATTAAGATGAGATGATTGCCCTCTGGTAGCCCCTAATTTTCTTTGTTGAATAGTGTGCAGGAATCCTAGATGAGGTTTAGAGGAGGTACCCAACTTTTACACAGGTAAAAGCAGATGGGATGAATCTTGCCAACAAAGTCAGCCATAGCATTCAAACAAATATAAACTCTAATACTTCAAGTACCTTCTCACACTCTAAAATGGAGTGAGATTTAAAAAGGAAGGAACTGACATACACCACTGAAACGCTTTTTGGCACATATTTCTGAGAAATATGGAGGGATTTAATGAAAGTATGGTCCTGAATGAAAAAGGAGTCTTCTCTATTCAACATAAGTACAAACACAATGGTACATAATCCGTTGACTAGTTGCACAAAATTAACATGATTAACTTGGAATGTAAAATGCGTCACAAAACTTGTGATAGTTCTGTATTGCTACTTTCTGAGTGTGCCGTAGCTTCAGTTCAGAAGAAGACATTCTAGTGAAAATCTTCTGTTGCAGAAAGCAGGACTGAGACTTTACCGGGGAATGAGAGTTTGCCATGCTCTGTTCTGATGAAAATCCTTGTAGTGAGCCTTAACATGATGGTCCTGAGGAACTGAGTGGAGCAAACTGGTGAAAACAGCTATTTTCACTACAGTGCTTTCTGCAAGTCACCCAGCTTTCCTAAATCCATTGTGTATTTTGGCTGCAAGGCAAGTAGTCCGTGTTTTCTGAAATTAAGGTTGGATCTTATGAACATGTTGTAATCACATTTTGAAGATTAGATACTAAAATAAATTCTCTTCCTTCAGTAATGATTTTGAAAACTGTCCAGGTTCTTAAACCTTTATGACTGCTGCTGAAGTAAATGGTACCGGTCAGAAAGTGTTTTACTGCAAAAGGTTCATTTCAGGACAGGGTTTTTCACTCTGGTTTATATGGTCATAACTTGCTTTCATACTCATTTCAGCATCTAAATTGGCTAATTTCTGTTTTCCATAGCAATGTATTAAAAGCATGGGTGGTCTCATTCTCTTCTTACTCCAGATCAATACTGAAGTTTGGTACTGACTTCTGACTTCTATTTGGTAGTAGTGTCAACACCGCTAGGCCCAGGTACATTATTATATGCTTTGTTTAAATTCAGGCTAACTCAAGCATACCAAGCAAGTTTTCAAGTATTAGCTAACATTGTATTATAACTCTTGCAGCTAATTAACAATTTGTTCAAAACATACTCCAGAACTGGTATTTAGGACTTGAAGAATTTGTTGATGCTTTTCAGCATACGCATTAACTGTGTTTGTGTGTTTTCTTTTGCCTTGCAAAGCCAACAAAATCTTTAGTAAATTGCTGTTTTGTGTAGATTCATAGGCAATTGGCATTATTTTACAAAGCATGTGCAACATAAATGAGTCATTAAGATTTAGGAGTTTAATACACTGGAGAGAGAAAAGAAAGCAAATTATATAAACCCTTGTAGCAATAAATATTTTGTTTTGCTTATGTTGTGATATTCAATGACTGTAAGCCATACAAATCAGAATTTCTATTCTTTGCTTATGCAGCTGGTGCTTTTACATGTTTCATTCACAATGCATGGAGCAGCAAGCTGACACTTGCCATGTTTTCTATTCATTTTTCTCAGAGCTCTAGCTTGGGATGACATAGTCTATGAACCGTGTTTGAATCTGTGAACCATATTTGNTGACTGTAGGCAGTTCTTGTTGGTTTGTTTTGTTTCATTGTTAAGGTATTTCTTATAACTAGGAACTTGAACCTGCGGCACTTGAGTTCTGTTGCTGATTCATTGACTTGGGAAGAGTGTCAACATTTCTATGCCTCAGAGAGGTATACTTAATCTCTGTTAGCTTC
>VYZW01043989.1:24143-34354 GCA_013401315.1 Balaeniceps rex
ATGCTTGTGAGCTTTGTGTAACTAAGAATTGAAGACCGAATTAAAGATAAACGGTGCCTGACACCTTTCTGTTCCCTTCTTTCTAGGAATCATCATTTTTAACGCTAAAGAAAACTAGTAGCGACAAATAAACAAACAAAATCCCTGAAATTTAAGATAAAATAGTTGAAGAAAAAATTCCTCATAAATTTAAGATAATTAAGTTATTTAAAATTTAACTGTGTCTGAAAGAATAATAAAAGTTTCTGTTGCTGTTTTAGAAATAACTTTTATATTCTTCATCTTTCATCTCTCTTATTTCAACACACATGATGAAATACATTGAGATTTACATACGGATATTTTATCTGTCAATCTATCTAATTGTGCTTTGAAGATTTCTATCAGTACACTTTTCCATTACCTTGTAAATCATTACTTTAACATTAAACACATCTTTCCCAGATATCCTTGCTCCAAGCATCTATGTTGAAGTCTGCTGAAATAAATGGGAATCCTTTGACTGACTGTCACAGATCAAACCTCCCAAAGATACTTGGGCCTAATTTTCATATTTACTTAGACACAATGATATGAATCAAATTTCACTTTTTAAAGAATGAGCTGTTTGTGAACTATATTTGCAACTATACTGGAAACAGAATTATAAGGAAGCACAGTTTAATAGAGTTTAGAGTTTAAGCCTGTATTTTGATGAGATATTTGATAAGGGCATTTTATACTAATTCTGACTCTTATTGTAATTTTATTTTTTTAAGTTTTATTTCTTCTATTTAAATTTTACCAAGGAAGCAGATTGCAGTTATTTACATCCTGAAATATGTCAACTAATATTTACACATTCATGTATGACATAAAAACATTGAGTACAGATTGAAAGAAAGAGCTGTCCTGCATGATTTCCTCTTTATGCACACTAATTTAGATACCTTAAATAATTACTTGCTCTTATCTATGTGCCTAATTGATTTTAATGATACCAAAGTGGCAGTGTGACAGCAAATGAAATTCCGCATTCAACAAGTCATCCAACAGTTAGTTTTGTGAAAAGTTGCAGAATTTTCCTGAAAAGTGCCTCCGATGATTCCATCAGGAGTAAGCATGTTTCTGGGAGGCAGGTTGCTCTGAAATTTAGGTCTTTACTCTCAAAATTAGGTCAGAAAAGCTATTCTGTCAATACTGCAATGTGATTTAAGTTGCAGTTGAAGGCAGCAAGTGTTTTTCAGCCCTACAAACCAACCAGTTTTTTGCCAAGACTGACAATAAGGGATCTAACCATGGTGAGGTGGCCTTATAATCCTCTGTCCTGGGGGACTACCTGTTTCCTTTAATGCAGACATCCAAGCTGAAGTCAAACACCAAATACTTTCATAAAACTTANTTTTAAAAAAAAAAAAAAAAAATCTGGGCCAAGCATTAAACAGACAAGCCTATCTTTACCCTTCCCCCTGCCCCCTCCATCAACAGAAGCCTGGTTTTCATCACAGATTAATAAACGAAACCTTCTATCGTTTTACTGTGCTTCCCACAGCCCTTTGGTAGGAGTTAACAATGCTCCAAGTCAACATTGCCATGGTGCTTGAAATGTCTTTGCATGTTTGTTCACTTGAAAGAGTCGTGGCAATAGGGTCAGAGAGAGGGTTTTAAACCGCCAGTGTGTACAACCTCAGAAACTTTGGGATGGTTTTGATCACATTTGGTTTGACAAAAATCTGTTGGGGAGCTGTTGTTATTGCTTTTGTCTTTCAGTTTTGTAATCATAATTTTTTTAAAAAACAGCCCATATTCTGCTGTCTCCTGAAGTGATTATTTGTATCATTTGCTGTTAAGGAAATATATCTAAGTGCTGAGGAATTCTAATTAAGCAGGCTCAGCTGGAGCAAATAGCTGGAGGATTTCACAATACCATTCTGAAATTATCGGCAGGTCCAGAAGCCAGGGAAATTCTTGAATTTGGGGGTTTTACCATGGTGGACATAGCCACTAAAGCTTGCTTACTTTGTTTTCAAATCAATGGGTTGGTAGACCATGTTATTTCACAATCCCTGTCGGTGGTTGTTCTTCTTTTTTACTTTCTTTTCCATCTGCCCTAAAAAAGATGCAATTATAGCCAAACAAGCAGAACATCTTCTACATTTCTAAGAGAAGTGTTTATAGGACTAAACACCATAGAATTTCCTTCAGTTTGGATGGGTTATTTATGAGGAAAAAAGTTGGTTCGTTGTCCTTGGAGGTAGAGACAATCCTGCTGAGTCCTTGAAGGGAACCACATTGTAGGTTATTACTGAATTTGTGAAAATTTAACAGTAAAAGCACATATTAAATTCTGCTGTAATATATACCTTTCTGTGTGGTGTGTTCATCACAAACTAAGTTAAAACTTTTTCTGTGTAACTCTTTAACTCTCTGTTTATATGGTAAACAGTTCTCTGTTTTGCTTTCCAAGGGCCATCATTCCCTGCCTGCCTAAACTACCATCACTAACAAAAATGACAGTAACGAACCAGGGAGAAACAGCCTTCTCTGGCCCTTTGTTTTCACTCCGCTTGGTGAACACATGTGTTTTTCGTTTGCCTTTTCTCCTTTCTCCTTTTCTCTTTGGGGAAAGGAAACCATTTGTACGCTGCACTAAGGAAAAGTGATTGAAAAGTGGAAGCCCATACTTTTCTCTTCAGCAAGCGGAGATCTGTTTTCAGTCTGATGTTTGCTGAAAGGAAGCTTCAGAGCTGTGGGCCAGCTGCCAGGAATGTCTGATTTCCTTTCCACCCACTCCTATGATCCTCCCTTTTGGCAGTGATTACCAATGACCACAGCTGTCATGCTAGGTCATGGTAAGCTGTCAAGCAAGGTAGTACATGAGATGTACAAGGCCCAGTCCTTGATCTGCGCTGAAGAACGGAATCTGGTATCAGGCAGTGCGTGAGCGTACAACAGCAAGCAGCGTCGGGCTGTTGTCGGCTTGTTGTTCTGGTTTCTTGAGAAGGTGGGCAAGCAGGAGGTGCTTCTCTAGCCAACAGAAAGCTTCTTCACAACTTTTCCATAGCTAGTGGTATCCTGAAGCATGAGGAGGGGTTGTAATTTAGTCAGAACGGACGGTTTTCTAGAATGGGTAAGTCCTTCCAGCCAGCTGAAACTAGAAATAGCACTTTGGGTTGCTCTCCCTCAGTGAGTATGTAATAATACAGAACTCCATAATCAGTGATCAGAACAATAGAGTTCAGGTGGTTGTGCTGCATGCAGCACTCTGTATGGGTGACCGACTGTCAACATTATGGATGTGGCTGAAAATCACCGCAGAACTGCAGACTTCAGTTCAGAAAATGATGGATACTGTTGTCAGGGACATAACTTCTATAAATAGGACTTGCACTCTACATAAGGTAGTATTTTGTTAAGCTTCACATGTTCAGTGCCAAGTGCATAAATGCCTTCTGAAGAGGTAGTATTTTACTATGTTTTACACTGTTATGCTGGCTTCATAATGCACTTTTTGCATCTGTTCCTCTTCTAACAGCGTATTAAATAACGTGACTAAAATCCGTTAGGTGTTTGTTCTGTACGCCTTCCTCCAAAGGGGGAGGCATTTGCAATGGGGTGTTTGTTTTAAAAACATATAAGAACAGGTTGCTTTCTGTTTCCCAGAGGAAAAAAAAGGTCAACACTTGAGGGACAGAAGGTCATAAATGCTGTGATTGTCCATTGTTTTTGTGGGAGTTTATTGCAGCTTTAGGCTGGCACAGCCAAGGAACTTGCCTTCAAAATAGCCTCAGGGTGTGTGGGTGTAGGTGATACTGATTTCCTTCAGTTCTCATTTAAGGTGACAGGATCTGATCCTTGTGGTCTTGCTCCAGTTGGAGGGATGATCGCCTTAGCAAGTCCCATCTGAACTTCATATGGTATGACTTACTTCAGAACAGTAAACATAATTTCAGTTCTTTTGCTCTTTGTTCTCACAAAACACCTATGGCCTTGTAACAAATCTTACATAAAATTAAATTTGATTTTATTAAGCTCTTACACAAGGTTGGGAGAAAATTCCAGGAACCCTCTGGACAAGAGCTGGTTTCTTTACAGATTTCTCCTGGCCAAACAAGGCAACTAACAACTACTTTCACAAGGCTGGGGAATCCACAGCTACTGCTAAGAGGGGTAAAAAAAATGTAATAAACAAACAAGTCCGTCCACAAACCCTTCCTCAGGAAACCAGCATGGGAAGCACAGGCATTTAGAATGACAATTCAGCATGTTCTGCCAAAGAGAGACTTTCCAAAACAGCTGTAGAAATGGCTACAGTTTCCTTGAACATCCATTTTAATAGCATTATAGCCTCAACTGTTTATATGTTAATCTAATTGTTTTCATGCTGTCAGCTGTATCTATTGCAATTGAATAAAGTTTTAAACCCACGTAAGTAACCCTCAAGAGGGAGTGACAGGCTTCAACAAACGCTGCTGTCCGTGAACCCAGCTACCTTCCAGCCCCCTTTCATTCAGGTGCAGTTGGTTTTGAGGCTGTGACAGAAGCTGTTGTTCAGTCTCCCTGTGGGATACCACATTTGCTTCATTTGTGCAGAAAGCTTTTCATAACTGTCTGATGTCTGGAGCACTCAGGAATGAATATGCTTCCTCTCTTTGAATAATGGCTGAACTCCCGGTGGAAGAGGAGGTATTTAAATAACCACGTTGCCATGTAGAGCATCTCATGATTTCAACCCTCAGAGTCCCTGAGCTATCTGAGCACATATTTATAATCAGCCTGGTGAACGCGCTCTCTGGCTATTTATCAGCTGTGAGCCTGTGTTTCCATTTTACAAGTGCAACTCTATAACGTAAGAATATGGTATTTGTTGTTAGCAGAAATTTTTTTTTTTTTGTCTCCAAGAACAGAAAGTTCCCAACATAGGACAAACCTTCTTTGTGTAATCTTATATACTTTCTTCTCTTTGCTTTGCTTTCTTGGACTGTGGAGCATAATTGCTGAGACACGAAAGGATTTCTGTGTCTGACCCTCACTGCCACGTTGGCGAGTTTAGCTCTAAACATATTTGCAACTGGAAGGACCTGTGTCCATACTATTGAACTCACCTATGCTAAAAAAAAAAACAAATTGACTTTTGGGAGCAATCTCTGGCTTCTATTAACTCCTGAGCTGTGGCTAGGAATTAGCTGTAACCTGGCACTCTCCCAAATGCTAGCTGACCCAGACTAAAACAGTGTCAGGGCTGCTCCACCACTTTAACAGGAAAGGCATTTGATGTTGCTTAATCCACCAGTATATGTGCAGCTCTTAGCCATAGACAGACCCTTGTGCACTGGTCAAAGGGAGGACTCAAGCCCCTTAAGTGAGACTCAGATGCCTAAATTTCAGTTCAGATTGAGAGTTTGCAAGGGCATCTGTAGTCATCATGGTTTCTGAAAGCCCAGAGACACAATTTTGCTGATAAATTCCTTAAGTAAGCACTGCCTTTATTCAGAAGTAATACCATTTTGGCAAGACTCGGTGTCCTGGCATGGTGAAAGCACCATCAGAGGTCACAAAACAGGCTTCCTTGATTTGACATCTCCTGAAGGGTCAGGTCTCATAGGTCTGCTCGTGGTGACAGTGGTGGTTTGAGCACAAAAGTGAGCAACTGTGGCTGCTTCCATTCAGGAGCGTGGATAGTGCTGGTGGTGAAACACTGAGCTGTGTGCCAGAGCTCCCACTCAAACGCTCAAAGCTGTATCCTTCATCTCAGATAAGAACAGCTAAGGCTTACATGGAAGTACTCCGGGGTTTTCTGCTGAGTGGGGGATATGGGGATTTAGGATCTTAAGGGTGCTGTGGGTGTAGGGTCCTGGTTGCCTGTTTCCTGCAGAAGTCTTCTGTCCTCTGCACTATAGCTTAAGGTGTGATATTAACACTGGCTGCTTAAAATGAAAGAGTGATCTTGATCTAGTCATCCTCATCCAAAGGGATGTGTGAGGCCCCTGAATACAGGAGGGGTTAATGAGCAATTCCTATGATCAGCAGTGAGTTTAAAGAAGCTCTACGGTGTAGAGACAAGAGGGATTCCAGACACACTTCTCCATTTGGCGTCTCCTTCAGCAGCTTGACGGACTGAGGCCTCTGGCTGCTGGGAATCCCGTCGTCATGCATGTAAGTGCTTCGTGATCGCACAGGAGTTGCTACCTGGGCTGAGACTGCACAGCCTGCTCTGGGAGCTGGGCCCCTGCAGCAGAAGCGAGCATAACATCACCATATGAGAGTCCCACTGAAGATGGAAGCAGCATTGACCCAAGGAAATTGAAGGCAGGTGTCCTCAGGTAATGCCTTGACCATGCAGCTGGCTGTCTACTCCAGAGTAGATCACGTTGCTGTAAATAAAAAGTGGTGCTTTGAAGCAAAGATGTTCTTGTCCCTCTCAGCAGAACTTGTGCTAGCAAACAAGTAAATTCCTGAAAAAACATTGCAGAGAGACCTTCACATTCTCCATCTATCGTCTCTGCATGAGAATTATCTACACCTTGCAGCACTTCTCTGCATTTTACTTATCAGCCAGTCTTGCCCTTATATTTGAGAAATATTTGCATCTCGTATTTTCTACCTGGGTGTCCATCAAGGAACTGCTTCAAGACAGACTTTGGACTAAGAGTGCTCTATTGGTCAAAGCTTATGTACTGTTGATACCATTAACTCCACAGGATATCAGACAATATTGAATTCCCACTTTTTGAAGGCTGTAAACTGGCTTGTGTTGGGTAATCAGAAATGAGAATCAATACTCAGTTGTGAAAGTTTAGATTTACGGTTGTAAAATAAATCTTCCCACTTCCAGCACAGTATTTTATGTACATGGTAAAGAGGGAGTGTTAATTAAAAACTGTGTATAAGAACGACATATTTTGATAACAGGAACTGTTGTAAAATGTGGATCGACTCAGACTTTTTTAGGATGTGCTAAAACATTAAAGAAAAAACTTATTAAAAGTGCATAAAATTCTACTTGCTTGCTATCTAAATAGACATTCAACTAAAGTTAAACAGATATAAATTTCTGTTTAGGCCTGCTTCAGTAGTTTGACAGACATCTGGGGTAGGATGTGAACCAGATTTAACAGAAAACTTCTTAACACATTGTGAAGAAGAGCCTTTTGCTAGGTAGAAATGACTGGATTTCTCATGAAGGAGATATTGGTCATGAAGTTTTATTCCTTTGAGTGCCCTCAAGAGACCAGGCAGATCTGATCTGCGAGGAGCGCTGCTGACTCAGGCTGCTGCGGGAAGGCGTCAAAAGCCAGCCAAGGAAATCTCTGACCTTCACTTTGCTGCTGACCGTCACTTGAGTTTTCCTGCCTGGAAGAGAGGCAGTGGGCTGGGGTAGCTGGAGAGGAAACAGAGACCAGAACCATTGACCTCAATCTAAACACAACACAGAAAAAGACAATAAACTCCAGGAGGAAAAACACAGGAGTGATTTACCTAGGAGGAAGTGAGAATATTAAATTCTTTCAAGTAACTTCAGGAGGTGTAATAGAGGAAATCTATTGAAAACACACAGAGAAGACAGCTGTCTCTAGCCAGCGAGTCCTGTGACACACAGAAGTGTTGGATATCTACTATATAACTCATATTTTACAAATGATTAAATCTGTGAATGCTGTGGGATTATTGCAGTTTTGCATTCATATTACTTTTCTGCATCTGGAAAAGTAGAAAGGTTATAAACTAATAAATTCATCCTAATTTATCTGTTCATCTGAATATACATTCAATATGGCAAAATTGTAAGCCCACTTGTCCAGTGTTGACAAAGATTTTTAATGTGGATCACAGTGATCTGTGATGAAGTTCCTCTCCTTGAGGGTCTGCTTTACCCATTTTGCCTAATACTACTTTTTTTCCCTCTCCCTCTTCTCTCCTCTCCCCTCTTCCATATATCCAAAAATATGTTGTGCTTAATACCGAGAAGAACTGTAGCTATATGAATTGCCAAAAACATGGTAAGATTTTGGTTTTAACTTTTCTGCAGAGTTTGCACAAGTGTGTCACCTGCCTTTACGTATTCACAGGACTTCTGCTCTTGATGCTTATCCTTACCAGAGAGTGAAAAGACCTTTGTGCAGTCAAGCCTCTTTTTAACAAACATGGGAAAGCGCCTGGAAAGTCAGTTTGTAACAGTGGACAAGTTATAAATAGTAACTTACAGAATCACACTCTGAGCAGAAATTCTTTGATTTTATTCATTACAGTATTATATTATGTTGACTCTGGTTTCCATGTACCAGAAGTGTATCATAACCTTAGGTTCTTAGGCACAGAGATCAATTAACATACGTCAAGGGTAATTCTTACACTCTAACTGCACCTGGCTGACTGGCAGCACCTACGCATGTGGTGAGGACAGAGCACCAGAATTTAGGTCTCTTAAAGGAATTGTGTCTTTTCAGATAATGAAGATTAAATAATGGAAAGTATTCTCTTTCTCTCCAGTCTCTTGAGTTTGATATTTTTATAACTCTTAACCCAGACTAAATCTTCATGTGTTTTGAACATGAAAAACCCATAGAATTTCTGTCTTTTATAAAGTACGCATTTATTAAAAAGGAAGCTAGAAAGCCATCTTTAGAGTAATTCCTTCTACAAGAAAGAGACAAAAAGAACCAGCTTATCCTCCCCCACCTCCGCTAGCTAAACCTCAACAGCACAATTCTATCATGAAAGTGAAAATAAATTTTACGCCTTTCTCCTAATTGATGCCATATTGCCAGGTAATTGCAATCTTTTTTGTATGTGTGCCTAGGACATTGTGCTCATGTTCAGTGCTGTGAAATAAAATCCAGTAAAATTCTATTTTGCAATGTTGAAAGCAGTTCTTGTTTGAAGGAAAATAATAAATTTTGTCCAGTCAACTGTTACGACTAAGTGTGCGCAAGTACAAGACATGCTGAGTAAAACGGTATGGTTGTAAGCCTCTTCATTTTCTGCCCAAAGCACCCTGAGAAAAAGTGTCTCCAGAATCTGCCACGTAGCATATGGGTAAAGGAAGAACATACCAACTTCTTACTATCAATGTGTCTCATCATTCCATACTTTGGCGCATCTTTTCTTTATTCCCTATACTAATATTGTAAGTGACTGAACACATGGAAATATATCTTACCATATCAATATTTCCTTAACAATGTCAAGCAATGACATCGTAAAATAGGGAACTGAGAACAGCTTCAAAAAAGAATCATTGCTAGGTTTAACTCTCTGTTGACTGGCCAAGAATGAAAGAGAGGTTTAACGTTTTGTTTATTGCTTGTTCATTGTGTATCATTAAGGCTACATGACATGTTTGGGCGGCCTAGTTCTCATTCCCATAATTAAAAGAATTCCCAAGTGCGGGAGTACTTCTGGAAAAGCAATAGAATTAGATTAGTACAGGAGATTTGATTTATGTGAACGAGTGTCTCATATATTTTGTCTCCAGTTCTCTTAATTTACGAAGGTCTGGATATCAAATGCATAGGAAATTTGTGAGAAGTACCTTGGATTCAGGCTCACAATGGATTTAATTTCACCAAGCAGTTCACTTCCCTCTAAATGTCTTTAGGGTTGAGGTAGTTTGTTGGTGCCCAGCAGGTTTGTAGAGTCTAGTAAGTGGTTAAACCTAACTTTCTAAAAATTATCATGTCAAGTGTGACAGTATGATCAATTTAAAAGTCTTTGGAAAGTTCTATATTTCTTCTTTAGAGAATATAAAGTTATTTTTCATCTCTGTGAGTTATGCAGGGTCCTGAGTCCTCATGCAAATGATCACCAACTAGTAGGAATACTCTGTAATTGCAGGATGACATAACAAATAGGGGTGAGAAATTTCTAAAGCTGTTTACGTTCTGGTTCACAGGTCTGCAGTGTTACATTTTTCTTGTGTACTCTGACAGCATTTGCTATCTAAGGGAGTCTGCATCAGCTAATGGCAGAATTAGCTGTAGCAGTGTGGCAGACCTGTGATTGTATACTATAGCTGGAGAATCATCATGGATACAACCCTGGACATATACCTGATGGTACACCCAGCAGCTATGGCATCTCAGTGATGTGTACTTGAGCAGGAGGAAAGTGTGCTGTGGATCTTTGGAAAAGTGATGTTCCAGCAGGCCATATGCCCTACAGTAGGATCTGGGTGGATATGGGGTGGATATTTGGTTGGGAGTCTGTCTTAAAAAAAATACAAATCAATATAC
>VYZW01043990.1:2985-15448 GCA_013401315.1 Balaeniceps rex
ATTTGAGCTTCAAAGTGTATTTTTTGGAGATTACTGGATTTAAGGCCAGAGCCTCAGTAGGTTTTTGCATTTTCTTTTTATTTAAATATCAGTGAGTTCTATGCAGTTTTCTAGGGATTTCAGAAGTTTTTAAAAGGCTTTTAGATCTTTCCTCACTGTATAATGAAAAGAAATTGATCCAAATCTTTGGTGTTTGTCCAGATGAGGCTTGAGCCTATAATTGAAGATGCAGTTGAACATGAGCAGAAAAAGTCCAGCAAGCGGACTTTGCCAGCAGACTACGGTGATTCTCTGGCAAAGCGAGGCAGTGTAAGGGACTTCTGCTTACCTTTTCATTGTGCAAGATACCTTGTGCAGTGTTAGATATAGGAGAAACTTCCATTATATAAAGTAAAAATATTTTGATTGTTGTGTCTTAATTTTATTGACTTTTATGTATACCAATTATTCCATGTTTGTTTTCAGCAAAGGAATCCTTCCTAAATCTAACACTTAAACTGTTGCAGAGGGACTGTGTAACTTTTAGAAGTCAAGAGCTTTCCGTTTATGCAACTTTAAATGAAATAGCTTTGTGCTTTCCTGTATGTGTGTAATTAGTGGAAGTAAGAAGAGTGAAATTTAGTGTTTTGTTCTGTATTTGTACTTACACTCAATATAAGTTTCCATGTACACCGGTATTTTTAAAATGCCATGTAGTGTTGCACATGGTTGATCGTTAGTTACTGATTTTTTCCTTTAGCCATCTACATATTGTGCTCCAAGCAGGTTTAATGCAGTTCAAAAGAGTCAGCGCATCTTTGTGACATGTGTACACTAGCCCTATATGTGCCACCCCAAATGAATCTAGCATATATCCTGCATACTCTTCCTGTCAAGGGTTAGCGTTTCTAGATTTCTTAAATGCTGTTTCTTAAGGTGAATATCATTGAGACCTTACATTTTTCAGATGAGAAACAATCCTGCATCTGCCATTTGGCATGTTTAAATGTCGATTGATAATGTGACTGTGGAAGACAATTATTCGACTGTTCTTTCAACAGGCATATTGTGCTGACAGCTCTTTCCCAGCAGCGCTTAGGCAATGACTGTCTGAGTCTTGTCCCTCAGACATAATTTAGTTTGTATTTATGATCTGTAAAAGTGATGTATAAGGTTTAGGTTATAAAATACTTCAGAGTATGCCTCTTGTTGTTTATAAACTGTGTAACTGGGTGGGAGGGAACAAGCAATATTAAGTCAGATGGGTTCTTTGGGGGATTTTTCTTTTTTTGCCCCCTGAAACTATTGTAAGAGTTGAGCTGTCTGAATTTACCTTCTACTGTTCTTGGTGGTGGTTTGTTTTTTTTTTTTCCTTTCTTTTAAGATGCACCTTTAGGATACTTGGGCAGTGCAGACATTCTTTTATTTGTTCCAGATGGCCCTGGGTGGGGAGGTACAGACAGGAGAAACAGGATTTTATCACTTTCACTTATAAAGCATGTCTCAAGCATCTTTTGAAGCTGGTCCTTGGAGGGATTTCCGCTTCTCCCCCCCTCCCCTCCCCCTGTGCTCTCTTCTCTTTCTGTTGTTTTAAGTACATCATTGAGAAGAATAATAGGAAAAGGTGTTTTTAAAAGATATGACAAATCCCTTGTCCAGAGTAGGACAAACTGTAGCCAAATGATATCTGAAGGTTGTCTAACCTGTTCTTAACTTAACAATCTCTTGAAATACTAAGCTATGAATGGGAGCATTACCTTAATTGTAGTGAAGAAGAATTTAGGTAGGACAGGTAGTACTGGACTTCTAATGCCTTTCCCAAAGCACACAAAGGACAGTGTGTGTGTGTTATTTCTTCACTTCTTGCTTGGGATGAAGGATGACCCACAGACTGTTTTAGAAAACAGCTATGTACAGCTTTCCAGTTCTCTTAATTGTGCAGCTGACTATTCCTGTTTTGCATTTGCCCTTAATAAAACACTATTTTGAGATTATTTGGTCAGTTTATAGAGACCATTTTGAACTTTATTCCTGTAGAATGAAATGCTTTCAGCCTTGCTAACTTGGTATTATCTGCAGATTTAACACATAACCTGTTCTATCATGACAATGATTTTTATCATTAGCAAAATTATTTTTTATGGGCTTGGTGATTTCTAATAACATGAAACGCTAATATTTTTTTTTTTATTTACAGTGAAACCTTGGTAATCACTATACACTCATTGGGTACTGTTTTTAACTATGTAAGTTGAGTGTACAACTTTTTTGCTTGATCTAGAAAAGGAACGACTGATCTACAACTTGAAGGCCAGCTCCATCACCCTTTTTTCTCTTGTCACCAGACAGGCTTATTCTTGTGGGCCTTGTAAATATGGATGGGGGTGATGCATGTTCCTACTTAGAGCAATTCTGTCCTTGAAAATCTGTCTTCCCAAATGTAGCCATCCACTAAATCAGAAGGTTTGGCCATTACCAGACTTGCCTCATATCTGCATATCAAATGTACCGTATGTGCAGTACAGTTGTCACAGAGGGGCTTAGACACAAAAACTGAAGACCTGTTTCCCTATGCTTAAGTATGAGAATTGACACTCATTTACATATTATGTCTTTATATATGATGGATCTTGTACTTCGCATGTCCTAGGAACTGTGGCTCCATTACAGAAGGAAAACAGGATTGTTTGGAGTGTATTTTTCTTGATGAAGTTGAGTGTGCTGGCTGATACTTAGCCAATGCTGCTTTCTAGATGTCCAGAAATAGTTTTCTGTTAGCTTTTCTTGAATTCCAGAAATTTAGGTTGATCCAGTCTATAGTTTTCTTCCTTTTTAAAGCTGGGTATTGTTATCTTCTTCCTACACCTAATCCATTATATAGGCTATCTTTTTTTGTTCCTTGCTTTTTGCATCTCACTTTGTGTGTTGGCTATTTAATTTTGCCCCTCCAAGATTCTGTTCTTCTATTTGCTGGATATTTCTAATTTTGTTTCTCCTCCACCCCCCCCGCCCGTAAGATTTCTTCTAGCTCAGCCACATCTGATTTGGACAGCTTGGTTTCTTACTGTGCTTCCTTCAGGAAACATTAAATCTACTACCTTTTCTTTCCAATTTAATTCGTATGGGATTCTAACACAACACAAAGAGTTTGGTGAAGCTTCCTTTCTGAATGGTCATTCTGCTCTGCTCTTCTCCTGTCCTTTCCTAAGAACCAGTTTTTTTTTCTAATTACCATAACCCATCTTTTCCCTCTCATTCATTCTCATAAGAATACCATCTAGATATGCCTTTCGATTACTCCTTTTTATTCATCTGATATTTCAAAATTTGGTGCATTCACTGCAATTTCTGCAGTATTTATCTCAGTATTTTCCAAACAGACAGATGCATAAACTACTTGTTAAGGCTCGCTCTTGTGCTATGGACCGTTGACTTTTTCTGTGGAGATAAAAGGCTACAAACTTAACACTGCCTTCTGGACCTCAGAGTGGATGTTTATGTACAGGTGACCTTCATCCAGGGGCCATTTTATGAAGGAGGCACTTTATTTTTTTCCTCTCTTCCAAATATATAGAAGCTAGAGCTTATCTAAGGAGGAAGAGAAGAAAACCTACCAGATTATTTCCCCTGCTGTGAATTTGAAAAAGCAGGCAAATTCTGTTGTGATAACTGGGTCTTTGCACTTTTTTCTGTCTGCATTATCTTGGTTGATTTTTATATTAGTATATATTGTATTATATGTCACAAGCTAGAATATATAAAGCTACAATTTGATTAAACTTGGTGAAATGGTCTTTTTTTGCAGATAGAGCTGATTATAGGGCACGTGGAAGTTAGAAGACTTCCAGGTATAGACCTTGAAATAAATTGGAACATAGAGTTTTGGACATGAAAGATTGGTGCAGAAGTTAAATATTTTCTGTAAGTGACTTATGTTTAGAATATAAAACTTTCTAGAGGCTATGAGAGTCAGAAAGTGGAGCTGGAGCAAAACTAATTTAGTAACACAAGCATACAGTATTTCTTCAATTTGTTTCTCCTTACATCTACCTATACTTCGTATAGCAGTATCAGTAGCATACAGGATATGTAATGTGGGTGATTTCACATTTTGCGAATAACTTCTTTACTTCTGCATTCAGAGTAATTAAGTCTATATGAGCAGAAGTTTTTTGCTTTTGCCACCAACAGCTGTGGTTGTTTGGGACAAGAACCCTGTATTTTATAGGTTCATTGAAAAAAGCTCTGTCCTATGTATAACAAAATTGCTGGTGCTATATGCCCAAGTATAATAAGCCTAATTTGGAGAACAAATATTTAGTTTTCATGTTGATTTGGTATTTGAATATAGTACAGAGTTCTTTGCCAAAGTTCAGTTTTACTCTCTTGTAAAGCATGAATTTGGGCAGATTCAGGTAGACTGGAAGTAGGAAGGGAAATGACATTAAACAGTGGCTTAGAATAACTTGTGATTTTGCAATTCTTCAGAAGTTAGGAACGTTCTGAGTTTAAATGCTAAATATCCTGAGTCTGAAAAGTCATACTTAGAAAGATTTCCTGTCTTCCTTCTTAACTCAGTACAACCATTGGTCAACACTTTATACCTTCATTCATGCCCTATACAGAAGGATGTTAAAGATCCGAAACCAAAATAGTTTTCTCCTTCTCAAGAATTAGTCAGTGTTTGGAAATTAAGGCATAATTTCCAGAGTACAGTTGTATCAGTAGTATTGTATCAGTGTACTAGTAATGGAGGGCAGTTAGTCTTGAGACCTGAAAAACAACTTCTTTGAAAATTCACCAGTATATATTCATAGTTCATTATAGGTAAAGGTATAATGCCAATCTTTTTTCTGTTCTCTGACGGTTTTTTATAGAGTTGGATGCTTCCTTGTGACAGAGTGACCTTTTTCTTTTAAGTTTATGTCTAATGGCCAGGGACTTCTGTATTGGTATCATTTGCTGAAAGTCCTTTGGTTAACTCAATTTTGGGCTTAAGAATATAAGAAATACCGTGATTGATCAGACCACAAGCCTTGTAGAGTCCAGTACTCTGTCCCAGGCAGTGTCAATTGCAGGTGCTGTTTCAAGAAAGGCTGCAGCAGGGAAGCCTTGCCACTTTCTGTGATCCATTCCCCTCGTAACCTCCCAGCGTCTGGAATCGTCATGCAGGATGTCAGAAAGGACATCCCTGCTTAGTCTTTTTAGCGTTAGTGGATTTGATGCCCAGGAATTTGTCTAACCCTGTTTCTGAACATGATGGGTTTGTGAAGCATGGGACAGTTGTGCATGTGAACAATACTGAAAGCATAAGCAGCTCAGGTTAATTGCTAGAAGATGCTTGAGGAATATATGCTGTAGCCTTTTTTTTTTTTTTTTTTTTTTTTTTTTTTTAATGCTAAGCTTTCTTGTTCCTTGAACCTTTCAGAATTAAGTGTCTCAGTGCTCAAATACTCATTTTGCCCTCTGCAGCTGTCGTGGTTTAGCCCCAGTCGGCAACCAAGCACCACGCAGCCGCTCGCTCACCCTCCCCCTCCCCGGTGGGATGGGGGAGAGAATCGGAAGGGCAAGAGTAAGAAAACCCACGGGTTGAGATAAGAACAGTTTAATAATTGAAATAAAAATAATAATAATAATAATAGTAATAATAATAATAACAATAGTAATTGTAATGAAAAGGAGAACGAGAGAGACAAACAAAACCCAGGGAAAAGAAAACAAGTGATGCAACCGCTCACCACCCGCCGACCGACACCCAGCCAGTCCCCGAGCGGCGATTGCTCCCCCCGGCCAACTCCCCGCAGTTTATATACTGAGCATGACGTCATATGGTATGGAATAGCCCCTTGGTCAGTTTGGATCAACTATCCTGGCTGTTCCCCCTCCCAGTTCCCTGTGCACCTGGCAGAGCATGGGAAGCTGAAAAAGAAAGTCCTTGACTGGTGTAAGCTCTACTTAGCAACAACCAAAACATCAGTGTGTTATCAGCATTCTTCTTACACTAAATCCAAAACACAGCACTATGCTAGCTACTAGGAAGAAAATTAACTCTCTCCCAGCTGAAACCAGGACAGCAGCCTATAAGACAGAAGAAAGGAGAACTGAGCCAATGGGCATGTTGCAGTAGTATTACAATTACTGCTACTACTTTTTTTTAACCAACTGATTCAGTCTCAGTGGATAGTTAGTAACATTTTTATTGGAAGAGGAGACAAGGTAGGAAAGTGTGTTTATAGGAGAAGAAAGGCTACTTGCTTTGGGTTGGGATTTTCATTTTGTAAATATTTCAACTGTGCTTCTTCCTGCATTTAAAGTCGGAGTTTTGTTCTGAACAACTTCAGCTGAGTTTGAAGGACAGAAACATTAACTGCAGTACATGCCTTGGGAATGGCACAATAGCTGATCTCTGACACCAAAGCATTCTTCCCTGCCCCTGAATTTAAATATGTGTCGAACAGAATCTGGTAATGGAATAGGGGCTAAGGATGTACAGCTTGCATGTGTGTGTCCTGATAAACATCTTGCATTAAAATTTAGGGAGAGAATGTCAAAAAATTAAAGAAAATTAATTGCACTTCCAAAACATTTCAGGAGAACAAAGCTAACATTACTACGTTGAGCTCTTATTTTAGAATTATGGCTTTGGACCACATGATTAGGGAATGAAGGCCTATTTTAACTACCTGTTGTAATAGAACATCTTTGAGACTAACATTAAAATGAGCTTGAGAAGAGGACACAACAGATGGGAATATACAGAATAGGAGGAAGAGTGGGTAACACTAGAAGGTCATAGAAGAGCATGCTTTGTGTGAATGGCATTGTTTGTTAGTCTAAAGGGTGGCTTTGACTGTGTAATCAAAGGCAGTGTGTACACAGTGGCTAGCAAAAATATTGATTTGAATCAGATCTCGGACAGATGAAGGATTTCCTAATTTTTAAGCTATTGGTATGCAAGATTAATGTTTTTAAATTGTATGCACCATGCTGGGGAACTTGCAGTCTTACTGTGACAAGTGAAGACTGGAGTCCAGCACAGAAACATTGTTAACTGTTTTACAGAAGATTGCACCTGGTATTGCACTCATTTACTGTTTCCCCAATAGTGAAAGGGTGTTTCAACACAAAATTGTTGAAACATGTTTCCATTAATATTAGGTCATACTTGGCCCCCACTGCAAGGCGATGATATAACTCGAAATTTCCTTACAGGGTATTTAGCTGGTGCATGATAAGTATATCAGAAATCTTTGTTGTTTTAACAGTCATGGTCTTAGCTTACTTTATCTTGGGCAGTTTGCTTCTTTCAGTACTGTCCATTTGTCTTTGAACATACCAAAATCTGTTTGTGTTTTATTTTTCTTTAAAATACTGAATTTGCAATGGTATTAGAAACACTAAAAGCTAGTCTCATTTTCCAGAGCTTTTATCATGGTGGTTTAAAAAATATACAAAAAAGACTGACTAAATTGGGCAGCTGGCTGGCTTGTCATATACTTGTGATGACTTAAATTTGTGTATAAAAATTCCAGTTTACCTAGCAGTTTAGAGAAAGCAGTATGTGTAAGCATCATTTTAGTCCTGCAGTAAATTAGTAAAAATTTTCAATTCACAAAATTTCTACTGAAAATTCCATTTGTATTTAATTGCTTCAGGGCAGATACATTAAATTTATCTACAAGGTGAAATCTAGCTTCATAGTTTTACTTACTGTTGCTGAACACCTATTGTCAAGTCATGATACCTGCAGTTTAAACAGCCCCTTCATCCCTTTTAGGATGAAAGAAGTTTTTTCAGCAGGTGGCTTTTGGGGTTGGTTGGTTTGTTTTAAACCAAGTAATCTGTACAAGTCTTCTGTCAGTTCTACCACTAATACCTTCACTTTCTTAACAGAGGACAGTATAAATAGGAGTCTTCTTGAAAGAACAAGATAAAAGAAAATGGATTTTTACCTGGAGTATTTGCATGTAATGTGTGGGGATGGAGGGAATCTTTATTTGGAATTACAAATCAAAATTCTCTGTGGAAAAAACCCTGGCTTTAAATGAAAGAACTGTGCATCAGAGTAAAAAATGTATTGTCAAGAGAAACTTAAGTTTCAATTCTTTATCTTCAGTGTTCACCATGGCCTGATACTCCTACAACATTTGTAAACAACAGTCCTACTCCTGCTCCAGCTTTTACCTCTGCTCAACATAATACCTACAGTGTCCCAGACAGGTAGGTTTCTTTTCTGTATCATAATTAAAGATAACATTTTAAAATCAGGCTTAATCAAAAGTGTTTTCTGAGTAAATCCAGGAGTTTGCAATTGTTTTCTGGTTCCACTGGGGAATGAGAGATTGTTTTGACCTATATATTTATTCTAGAGTTTTCACACTTGCATCATTGTGATTCAATTATAACATAATTAATTCTGCTTCAACATTTTTCTTTCTCACTGTACATTGTTGGAAACTTTTCTTGTCCTTTGCCATATAGCAAATACTTTACCTTTTAACTATTCTAATTTAGTCCTTGCCTATGGAAACTATTCAGCTTTTTTCAGTAAGAACAGTCTTTGTTCCCCTCATACACAGTTAATATAATTTGCAAGAAAAAAAAACCAGCAATAATCTTCACAAGCTTTTCAACAGAAATTGTATTAGTCAAAACATTTTGTATTGAGGCATAAATTAAACTACTGTAATTAAACTTGGGTGATCAAGGAACGATTTACAGTGGTATTGTATGTTTTGTCTGCCTTGTATTTTACTACCTCTTCCTAAGTCACCCTTTAAGACAGTTAAGTGGCCATATAACCTCCCATGAGTGTTGGTAAAGCTGCTTCTCCAGTTGATAAAGAATACACAGAATAAGAACCAGATGACTTCCATATTGAAGTGTAATGATCTTTCTCTTTAATTTAACTTAAGTTTCACTCTATACAGCATTTAATTTGTCTTTCAACAGTGATATTTATTGTTTCAGGAATTTCAATTTATTTTTCAGCAATGCTTAAATACGTTGCTTAATCAAATTCTAGTAATACTTTTTTTTTTTTTTCCTTCCCTCTCCTCCCCCATCTGTAGCAATTCTTCCTCCCCAAATCACCAAGGAGATGGAACCTCTCAAGGGTCTGGAGATGTGAGTGTTTGCTTTCTGGTATTGATCATTGGCTATATTTGTGTCAGAACATTTGATTTATACATACCTTGATACTAATAGGTACTGAGGAAGTGTTTGAGGGATGTTTTTTAAAGGGTTTGGTTTTTTTTAATATCCAAATTATCGTATCCAATCTTGTTTCTTACAGCAGCTTCATCCTTCAGCCACAATCCAGGAAACTCAGCAATGGTTGCTCAAGCATAGGTTCTCTACCTATACAAGGCTTTTTTCAAATTTCTCAGGTATCTATAGTTTCCTTTTCTATTTAGAGTCTTTCTTTGTGTTAGTGAGCAAGTTTTGTGGGGGAAAATAATTCTCTAAAACTAAAATGGCATCACTATTGATTGTAATTTACTGATTTACTTATTAAATGTTCAATTTGCATTGAAAGGCTTTTTATTTTGTAGTTGCGTTTTGCACAAATTCACCCTAACACCCAAAAGTGAAACTAGGTTCTTTCTCCCTGATGATAGTTCACAAAATCATTTTAACCTTGATTAGTCCTTGGAGAAAAATAAATTGATTTGGTGAGTCAGACCAGCAGGCCATCTATTTTGCTATGCTGTTTCCTAATGGCAGCCAGTATGCAGTGATCTCAAAGAAAGTACAAGAAATTGCTAACATCTGCCCCATACTAGATCTTTTCTTAGGAGTTAGATTTAATTATTGTATATGAAGCTTTCATCCGTCCAAACTCTGAAGCTGTGGATAGTCGTCTTGCAGAAATGGCAAATTTTTTGTATTGAACTCTGCTTCAATGCCATGCAACAGAAGAATTCCTTTACCTACATGTATTTGTCTATTTTTCTTTTTTTCTTTTTCATTTCAGCAGAAATATGATTGCTCTTCCTGAAATGTGTGTCATTGTAGTCTCCACTATGTGTATGGAAGCAAGAAATAGCAATAGATGCACTATCTGGGGCTATGTTTTGCTGTTTTCTTCTTTAATCCTCCGTGTAATTGTGCAGAGAGTGGGATGACACAGAACACACCATGAGTAAAATTCCTTCTCAGTTTTCTTTGATCACACCTGATGGGGAGAATCTGATTAATAGCTCCTGCTCTCTGCCTCTTAGCCTTAGCTCATGCTTCTGCCAGAATTCCAGGCATCTGGTACCAGGCATCTTCCCTGGTCAAGACCATGTTCGGTCTAGACCAAAAGTACAGATTCTCTGTTGTGGCATTCTTGAAACCTGTAAGACTCGAAGTTTTGTCTTTTCTGTCACCAGTTAATTCTGTTTGCTGCTGCCTAATGATTTCTGCCTAAACTTCATACTGTTTTCTGCTAGGATATCCAGGTAAATAAGCTCACATTTAGCCTTTCTGAACAAGCTGTGAAAGTGTCATCCAACCCTGAGAAAGGAAGTTCTGCAATCTCACTAATGAATGAGCCAGTATTTTGCAGTGCCTTCCTCAGCAAACAGGATGGAAGCACAGTGTTGATAAAACTTATTTATGTATAGTTCTGTTGACATCAATATGGGCAGCAATAACTAAAATTTTGTAAACTACTGCAAATAATAATAATATAGTAATATAATAAAGATAACTAAAATTTTGAGACCCCAGGGGTCCACCTTGTTTTCCTATGCACAGGCAGTATGACTTCTCCAAATAAAAATTGACCAGACCTTGAGATGGTAGTGAGGCCTCTGGAAAAACTGCAGCTTTTGGCACATACGAACATGATTTCTTTGAGGAAAAAAACCCCAAAATAACATATATAATGTGTAAGAACCACTTGGCACTACTAGCGATCTCAGCAATAAATTGGTGCTGTCCTGGGTTTCCCTCCTCAGTGTGGCTCAGTACACCTTCCAGCAAAGCAACCTCTTCTTGTACGTCAGTGGGCAGTACTGCCACAAGCTTCCCTGGATCCAACAGCATCTACCAGCGCATCGAAGACTGACGCAGAGAGTCCTTAGTTAATCAGTGACATGATGGTTTTTTTTTTTAAATACCGTGGACCTAATGGAAAAGCACAATATTTTATAGTCAGCCCTTGTAGTGTTGGAAATTGACCATTTTTTATTCTGCTGCTAGTTAGTTTTGATCTGAGCTTCTTTTATTATGATTGCTAAGCTTTCTCAGTAAACTTTAGTACCAAATTTCTGACAAAGACTCTTGGAAAAGTCTTAAAGCGGTTCTTTTTTTTTCATTATTATCTTTATATGTTTATAGAAGTCAGATACTAGCTGGCTGATAGATTTTCTTTGAAGCAAGAGGTGTAGTGTAGCTTTTATTATACTTCTTCAGGTGTGGTGCGTTTTTTTGTGACAGTACTTACGGGCTATGATGACAAATTATTTTTGCTGGCTTTTACCTATGCATTCCTAGATCATCTGTGGAGTATTTTCATGAATAGAGACTATCTTTTTTTTTTCCTGTCCTCCCACTCGTTTATTACAGTGACTGATTTTTCAGACTGTTGTTTTCTTTGTTGACACCCATGCTGCTTCGAAGAAAGATCCTTCCTTCCATTTTGTGTTTAGATCTGCTTAGTATCTTTTATTGAAGCTTTCTTTTCTAAAGTAAATGTTCTGGGAAGCAGTTGTTTTCGCATATCACTTATTCCCAGCATCATTTAAAAAAAACCCTGCTTTTGGATGGAAGTATCCCATAACCTGGATTTACCCCATACACTGCTGATTTACGGATTTGACCACACTGATTTAGTTATGCCAGCCTTTAGCAGCATCTTCTATAAATGAGTGCATTGTAATAACTTAAGTGCATAGAGGATATGATGTATTAGGATTCCATTTTTGTAATGGTGGAGTTTGTTATTCTTCATTTACATTAACATACAGTTTATTTTGAAAAGTATAGATGTTCTAAAATAAACCCCGTACAATGATGTGTTTCTCCAGGTGCTGATTTATTAAAGCTGACAAGAGAAGATCTGGTACAAATCTGTGGTCCAGCCGATGGAATTCGGCTATATAATGCACTGAAATCCAGGTAATACATTGAATGTGAGGTTGAGTGAGTTTTGTTCTGTTGTTTACTAGAATCCCCCGTGCCTAGAATTGGGAGATCTGGGAAGTCAGTGTCAGGATGGGCCTCGATGCCTGTTGTGAGCTGTCTCAGGAATTGGCAGCAGTATGTTTAAAAAGAGCCTCCTCTATACGCAGGGCAGACCGCAGATGAGATGCAGGCGCTGACGAGTTCAAAGGTAGGCTGTAAGACTGGTACCGATGCAGTTGGGCACTGCCGCTTTCTTGAAAACAGATGGATTTGTTGCCAAGACACAAAACTTCTCATTTAGGGGAGCTCAGAACAACCCAAGGCCATTTGAGGTTACAAGTGTTGCGTGCTAACACAGCATCCCAGCTGA
>VYZW01043991.1:4781-16912 GCA_013401315.1 Balaeniceps rex
ATTTTAATAATACTGTTCTTACACATATTCAGTATATGGTAACATTTAAAATACTTAATCTGTGACTTACTCTACAAACAAGAGGAGCATCTGTTCCTAAAACATTAACACACATTATGTTACTCTTTTAAATCTTTCACAATAGAGTTACTGTCCTCTCTTTAATATGGAAGGGGAAAAAAAAAAGGCAGGACCTCTTGTCTTTGTGGTATAAGAATGTCCCATTCAGCATTGCTATGCTGCTTTAAAAGCAGATATTTTTAAAAATGTCTATGTGAAAGCCGAAACTTTGAAATTACTGAGAAAGAAACACACTGTCCTTAGTATCTTCCAGGTATGTGAAATGCTCTTGAACAGAGCTCCAGGAAAGCTGTTTTTAAGTGATATAAATAAAATGGCAAGATCCATTGATTTAGAATTTGGTTCAGTGAACTTTACGCTTGATATACTGACACATGATGCTTGGCACCATATATGATAGGTTTGTATCATATCTGCTTTCTCTGCATTCCTTTTACTGCATTTTAAGATCATCAAAAATACAGAATTAGAAGTGTAAACATGTATGTTTTTTGAGAAGATAAGGGAAAACTGGTCTACATAGTGTGTTAATTAAAGGATAAATAGTATTTTTCCAAAGAAAACTGTTCAGTCATGTATTGTCTCTTCAGAAGCGGTCATTTTGCAATAGTAGTATTAAATAGTGCTCAGAACTTGCTTTCCAAATGTGAATCCAGGCAGCTATTTGTACGTGGCCCAGACTTATCTGTCCACAGGATTTTCCAGTTCACTGTAAGATCAAATCTCGCATGTTGTATGATCATTTGCAGCACTTTGCTTTTCCTGCCAAGCTCCTTATGACCAGATACAGACAGTGAGAATGAACTTTTAAAGAGCAAACTTCTTGTACCTTAAAACAATATTGTATGTGGCTGATGTGAAGACACTGATGAGAGTTCAAGAGCTCCAGTGACTTGTTAAAGCCAAAGAAAACTATAGAAATCGAATTGCTTTGATTTTTTTTTTTTTTTAAATTATTGTTGGGAGCAAAGAAATGAACAATGGTTTCTTCCAGGTATCTGTCACAGTGATGTCTGGAATTAAGTCTGGTCCACTGTGTAAAGTTAAATGTAACAAAGAGGCAATAAACAAGAAAGTGGGCAAAATATAAATTAGAAATCTGATTTTCTGACATGAAACAGATTTTCCAAGGGTTTAAAAAGCCCTCTAAGTCCATGGATTTTAATTTTCTTAATTTTATCTGGATTTTTTTTAGCTGATCGTTTTAAATTAGATGATCGCATAGTCCTCATTTTCTACTTCCGTTGAATAAATTCCCTGGCCTTCCATGAGTCATAAGTGAATCTCCTCTTCCTCTCATGGATTTAACCATATACTAAAACTGAGGCCTTATTTTTACTGATGTTATGCTGAGACTTCTATGCACACCATAGTACTTGCTGAGACAAGTATGCTTTTGGCATGTATGTTCTTTCATGCTGTGTTGTCTGTCAGACAACTGAAGAAACCACGAGTGCAGGATATATGTTCAGAATCTCTCGTGTAGTGTACCGGCCCTCTAACCTTAGGGGCTTAGAAGTTAACTGGAGCTGTGTCTCTGTTAGCCAAATCCTTTCTGCCGTACAGAAGATTATACTTGGAGCGTGAGATTCTTCTGGCTATCCTCCTTTTATATTTACGTGGAAATTAAACCTCTTTTCCCATGAGAAGAGTCAAGTGAAAAACTCCAGTTCTGCGTCCAGGGTTTCTGATGTTCGTGGATGTGCGTGTTGTACGCTTCCCTTTGCCAGAACTCCCAGCGTCTTAACTGCTTTTTGTGGCGGGAGGAGGTTTTGGTGAACGTAGCTTTAAAGCTGGTTCTTTAACCTTTCATTTAGCACAAGCTTTAAATCACATTGCTACATTTGTAGCTTGACTTATAGCCTGATTGTCACTCTGTTCCTTGTATTTAACGATTGTTAGTTAATTAAGTCAGTGCTCTGTAGTCTCTGTCAGTTAATCACTAACCCTGTGAACTCTTGCAGGGGCAAAGGACTCGGGTTAAGTGAAGAAGTTTATTTTAAAAGATAATGTTGAATCTTGTACGCATCAGCCAAAATACTATCTAATTTCTCTAGAAATGGGGGTTTATTTTTATAGGTTAGGATTTGGTTGTTTTGTGGGTTTTTTAAGGTTAGTTCATCTTTCTGCCTTTGTACTGCAGCTACCAGTCGTTTTTCTCTGCTGCAAATGCCAGATTTGCACCCAGCCTGGTTAGTAAAATAAACACAACTACTCAGAATAATGGAACATGTTAATTCAAGCATTTGTGTGGGCAGGTGTTTCCTTTTGGTTTTCCTTGTTTTAAAGGAGTGATTGACGGCACCTAGCGAGAGCGCGGAGCCCAGCTTTGCTGCTAGTCTTCCTGCTAATGCTCACATGTCAAACTAGGGGAGCCCATCCCAATGGAAAGACGGGAGTAACGGTTAAGTGTCTGTAATCTCCCTGGGCCCGAAAACACATACACGCTTGGAGAGCGAGTCTGAAAGCCACAGTGACTCTGGTTTTTGTTCTCTTGACGTAGGTTTTCTTGATACTAACCTTAAAGCTTGCTTGTCCTGTTTCCATAAAAAATGCTCGTTTGTGCAGCAGCCCCAGCCACCTCTCGTCTTCTCGCACGTGCCTGCTGAAACAGAGGAACGGTCAGCTGTGTTGCGAGATAAAAGAAATGAGCTTAATACAGAAAAAAATTTGAAAACAGCATTGAAAAGTGAACTAGTTCTGGATTCGGTAGAATGGAGATAAAGGCAAATTTTCTGATCTTAAAAAAAGCGTTGAAGAAGAGCTAGAAATTAGTCTGTCGTTGAAATCAGCTTCTAAGTACAGAGAGGAAATCAGATAAAAATGTCAGGACTTCTAACAGTGGAAGTAGAAATGATCAAGAGCCACTTTTCTGATGATATAATATTTGGTGTAAAGAAACGCAAGGAAGTACCTTTCCATGTAGCACTCAATACATTGAAAATACAGCAAGGCCACCAGGAAAATTAACGAAAGAAAAATACTTCAGGGCAAAACAAAAACAGGTGTGTGATTAACTGAGTTACAGATGAGTGTGTGCATTTATGCTTCATTATTTTTAAGAAAAGTGTGTTCTTTGACTGTATTCTTCCTCCCCAACCCTTCACGCGTTATTTGTGTTTTGGTAGTCTTTAAGGAATAGAAGAAGCTGTGTATGGTTGCACAGTGCCTTGTGGAGTCCTGACTCGGTACCTGGCTATTACAATGCATGTACTAAATAACCTGACTCGTCTAGATTCTATCTAGATATTACGTATAATGCCTGATAATACACGTAAAGAACCATTTCAGTAAGCATAAAAGGATGTTTGAGTGCTAGGAGCTTCAAACGATGCAGCTTTAATCAATAGTGTTTATGTAGTTAATTGTTCAGAGAGAACTTCATCAAACTCCCAGTCTTTTTTTCCTCTTTCCTTATTCAGTCTGTCTTCTCCCATACCACAGCGCGCGGTCAGAGCAGTTCTGCCTCCTTCATAACTGGCACTGTGTTTCCTCTTTTCACCAGGTTTTTTGCTTGCCAATTTCATCGTCTTTGCTCTGTGCAAAGTGCTGGATGTGTTGGCAGGCGACTAGGAATTATTTTTATATACGATAAGGAATAGTTTAGCTTTTGTGCCCTTAAGTAGCTGCAGTGAGACAGCAGAGTCATGGTTAACTTTAGTCATGAAAGTTCCACTTAATGCAAAATGATTATAAAGCAAATTTCCTTTCTGTTGAAGCTTTTAAAGTGGGAGGAAAATGCAAGAGATAGTTTAATGTGGGGCTTGTGTTCATAGGTCAGAATAACAAGATAGTGTCTTTTTTCCAGGCTGTTAGCTATAAAAGAACAGTTGCATGTGGTAAAAACAGTATGTTCTAGACTCTGTGCCAGTAAAAAAAAAAAAAAAGGAGATTATTTTACAAATTGGAAAAAATCTTTGGTTCATGTAAATTGATAGTGTTTGTTAAAAAAGATTGCAGGTGAAAGGTGTTCCATAAGTAGTAACTCCTACACCTAATAGTAATTCTGTGAACTGGTAAGGAAGTAAGATTTTGATAGGATGTAGAATCATTTACTCAGGCTTCCTAGAATTTCTTTGAAAAACTTACACATTTATCCAGAGCTGTTTTTGCTTTGCCAGCTCTGCCCAAATTTTTATGAAACAGTCAGTTTATCTTCAGGAGCAGACTGTTGCTTTCCCTGATAATGTTAAGAGGACTTGTGGTGAGGCCAGACACAGTGGCTTTCAAAACAAGTCATAATTAATCTGAACCACCTTATTTTTCAGATGGCACCTGGTACTGTGAACAGAGAACAGCTAGTGTGCCCTATTACATAGCTCAGGATAAAAAATAAGGTGCAAATAAAATATCTATAAAAAAAAACTGCGAGTGTGTAAAAATATATTCAGAACAGAGCATTAAGTTCTGATTTCAACAGAAAAAAGTTTGAGGGACTAGCTGCTGCATACATCAGCAATAAATATTTTTCCTTCCAAATTATTGTAGTTGATAATCTGATGTTTATAATGATATATCCGTACTGCATAATCTAACGTTTGCTTCGTACTGTCATTATTCATTGCAATAAACTTGCATCTGACATGGTATGACTCAACCAAAAGGTCATGCTGGAAAAGTGTTTTTTAGTGTTTGAGTTGCTTTTATGTTATATTTTATTGCGTACTTTTGGCTTGTAGTCTAGTAAAATGCAGGCTGCTTATCATGTGTCAGTACTTGGAAATAAAGATGCTGCTTGCTCAGGGGTCCTGTTCAGTGTGAAAAGGATATGTTCATTTGTCTGAACTCTGTCGCCCTATTTTGTGACTAGAAGGGTTATGGAAGCCAGGAGTTTGTGACTTTGTATATACCATGAAACTCTACTTTAAAGGCATTTAATGAAAGATAAATCATGTAATTGAAAGACTTGTTCACATTTTTACCATTCTGAAGGTGTGCGAAACAACCATGAAATGCTATAAAGTTCTAGTATGGAAGGGCTGAGTGACTCCTAAGTCAGGAAGATTTGTTTTATTCCACAAAGTTGAGCAAACAGAGGAGTCAAATCCAAATGGTCTGTGTCAGTGAACATTGAAATAGTACTGGAATGTTGTTGTATCCAGTTCCTATTGGCATTGTCAAGATTGGTAATGGAAATTTTGTTTTTATCTGGAATGAGAGTCTCATCCTAGGTCCTGTGTCGCATCCTCCGCTTCAGTAGGGATTGCTCATCCTTAAGATCTCTGTTCTAGTTTCTGGTTAGTCTTGAATCCACTAACTTTTAGCATTGTCTGCAAAGATTAATTTCAAGTGAGGGCTTTGTATTCCTCTTAAAATGAATAGTTTTTTTTTTCCTGCCAAAATGAGAGGCTGGGACAGAAATCAAAAGACTTCTTTATATAATATAAAAAGTGTGTACACAAGAGAAGTTAGGTACAGTTCTGCTGCTAATGACCTTATGGTTGAATAGAAGGGAAATGCACTTGGCAGATGATTAGCAATTGATTCATTATATTTATGCTGGGCCTGTTCCTTGGTAAACTGTGTGTTTAGGAAATAACGTAGACTACTGAAGAAAGACCAAAATTTTGATTGGGAACTCTGGCTATGTTTTGAATGATTGTCATTGCTTGAAATAATCTTTTAAGTGATTAAATAAGTTACTGCTCACTATCGATTATAATTTCTTCAATTTATAATCTTGCTTAGACTCATTTTAATCTGATGCTTTTGGGGAAAAATGTGGTTCAAAGCTGCTAGCTTCTTGAAATTAGCTGTACTTTAAGAATATTATGGGGTTGCAGTAATCTTCATTTTTAGGGGATGACTAACTTGATGAATGAGAACAGTGAATATAGTGTGCTCTTTCAGCTGTTGGCGTCTAGTATGAGACATTTTAAAAAGATATCTGAGAGTGATTTAGACATCTGGACTAATTGCACCAGTTCCTCACGTAGGCCAGAACATTAATGGCAGTAACTTTTGGTCACCATTGGTGTGGATTTGAGAATAACTTTTTATCTGTAGCAAATCTTGTGAGCTATTAGTCATGCTAAATTTTAGAGAAGTCTGTGGAGATTATGAAGAAAACTGGAAGAGCTCGTGATAACTTAAGAAATGTTGACTGTAGCTTGAACCTGACCGTTTCATTCTGTGCCACAATTAGAATTTCCACAATCTCTGTTTTTAGAGGATTACCCCAATGGGACGTGGCTCGGAGATGAAAATAATCCTGAGATGCGGGTCCGTTGCCCCATCACCCCCGCTGACATGTTGCACATCAGCACAAACTGCCGCACGGCCGAGAAGATGGCACTGACGTTGCTTGATTATCTCTTCCATCGGGAAATTCAGGCCATCTCCAACCTTTCGGGCCAGGGGAAGCATGGGAAGAAGCAGCTTGATCCTCTCATGATTTATGGAATTCGCTGTGAGTATAATATTGAAACTTTTGAATTTATACGGTGTAGATAAGGCAGAAACTGTCTGCTACTTGCAGTTAAACTATGTTTTGTAAGAATGGGGTATGTATGGTTGTTGCCAGACAGATGTTTTGTTAGCTTTTGTTTATGAAGGAATTCTAATGGGCTGGTTTAATTTAGTTTGTTGTGGGTGTTCACCAGAAATTCCTCAATCTTGAAATCTGAATTCAACTACCAGCTGTGAGCGCGCCAAGTGTAGTAAATATCGGAGAAATATTGCTTTCTCAGATAATGGAACAAATAACAAAACAAATTACACAAATTTAAATACTGTTCAAGTGTTCAAAACAGTGTGTGCCTGAATCCTAGTTTTTTACTTCCCATTTATGTGTATTATTTCAAAAGACTTGCTGACACTGAGATGGAAGAAATTTGCAGTCTCCGCTAAAGGAGAGATTAAGTATCATAAAGTCTGTGGATTCGTAACAGGAATGCCTGTGATGCTAAGGTACTTCTGTCTGCTCCAGTGTGCAGGAGTCTTTTCGTTATTAAAGCTATTATGCAGTAATGAACAGCTATTACTTATATTGAAGGTGCAATTTTTGTCAATTTAAAAGGAATCAAATGTGTTTTGCATACAGAATATGGTAGGTATAGCCACTAGTTTTAAGTGGAAAGAAGAATCTGGACATATGCATCTTGTTCATGTGGAGCGAGGACATATAGAATGCAGTAGGCATAGCCACTGGTTTGGAGCGATGAAGAATCTGGACATACACATCTTGCTCTGATGCGGTGACTTCTAGTAGAGGATTACTCGGTGAATACATTGAGGACAGAGGAGTCTGTTCCGTGCGCTATGGTGTAACTATTTTCTAGTAAAGGAGGTAGGTGAAGGCCTTTCAAACAGCCAAGCGTTTGACACAAGTGTTACAGCTCTTGTGTGATACCTTTGCTGTGCATGTAAAGAGGAAACAAATTTAAATGTTAGTGTGGAATTAAGAGAGTCTAAAAATGACCAACTTTACTAATTGAAATAGATTTTAATATACAAGCAGATGTCACTGTTAAAAGATTCTTTATAGTCACATCTTATGTAGGTCACCAATGGATTAGTAGAGTGGGAATAATTTGTTATACTAGAGTGTTTTGTATGCAATTGCCAATTTGAAATGCCAATTAAGGCTTAAGAACATAGCCAGAGAGAGCTTATTTTGAATGGTGTTTGAAGAATTTGATGTTTTGTTTTTAGGCTTCTGTTAGGGCAATGTGTTTGATAGTTACATGGAAGAAAACGTGAAGAATATTTGACAATGATACTGCTGTGCTTTCTTTACACTGAACTGAGCTGAGGAAATACAGTCCTACTGACCTGCTTTTGTTTCTAGTAATTTGCTGGCTATCTCAGGGAAATTGATAGGCAAAACTAACCCATTCAGTGTGCTGCATTAGGCCAGTTTTTGTCTCATTACATACCTGAAGCAGAAGACTCCAGGCTTCTACTGCAAATATATTAAATATGTATTTTCAAGGGAGATGATGATTCAAAGTAATTTTGATCTCCATAACCTTTTTATCTGTTGATCTCATCAATGTAAATGAACCTTGTTCCATTGTGGTTTTAAAGCTTAGATTTTTGTTGACAACAGTTTTTAGAAATGTGAAGAAATGAATCTTGCTCCAAAGTTAAAGCAAGTCACTAGCAGCCCCCTTCCCCATTGCTTAAATCTGTGAGCACAAATCAAACGAGTGAGTTTGTAACTATTTGTATAGGAAGAACAGGTTTTTGGAAATGTGAGCGTGGGGAAGGAATGTGCTCATGTAACTGAATGCTCAAGCTAGGGATTATGTCATTTATGTGAGACGTTCTGACTATGAAGAAATTGGATTATAGAAGTGATCCCTGCAGTTGGAGAAGGTCTGCAATGGCAGAAATGTAACAGCAGTGGATCATAAGCGGCAGCATTCTGAATGATGGGCACAGAAACCACTGTCTGTGTTTTTGATGTCATAAGCATGGTTCAGAAGGTTTGGGATCCAGGTATCTGAAACATNGCTTTCTTTTGGGAACCAGTCCATAACAAACTGGGGATTGTGTATGCCTTCTGCAAAAAATACACCCCGTGTGAACCTGACCAGAGTTTGCTTTTTTTGGTACCTAAATGTAATGGTTATTGAGATTTGCTATCGGCAACAACAAAGAATCCTGTGGCAACAAATGACCAAAACGCATGTAAATTTGATGAAGCAGCAAATTTAATAGGAACGACATTGGTCCAGAAATGATGATTTCATGTAACAACCTAATAGGTCATCGCTGTGAATAATTAAGTTGAAATGAAATGTGATTTCAGTAGCCTGTTCATGAATTTGCTGTGGTGTGAGTGAGCATATGGATAACTCATAACTTTTGAGGATGAGATTCTGGCCGTGTTGAGTTCAGCTGTGCCACGATTTCATCCCTAATATTTGTCAGAGAGGTACTGGGAAGAGCCCCGCCATGCCATATCCACTTTGCTTTACCAGTCCGCAGACCATCTGCTTTTTACTGGTGAAGTGTTGTTCCATAAAATCTACCAAAAACTGCGTGCAGCGCTAGCATGGGAACTAGGTTAGGTTGTTGTCCTAACAATGCGGTTTGCTTCTGCTCTGAGCAGTAATACTTTGATGCATTATTTTAAACCTAGATGAAAAATCTAATGTCATCAGCCTTGCATTTGCCAATCATAGCTAGAAAAGCTCAAGCCAATATAAAGGGTTTTATTTTTCCCTTTGTTTCAAGTTTCTTGAAGTCTGTCAGTGGAAAGATATTCCTTCCTTTCTTTTTGTAGAAGAAAAAGAAAACACCAACCAAATCTGTATTTAATAGAGAAAATATTTTGTATAATTTGCAGAAACTATAGAACATGAAGAGATGTATGTTTATTAAAAATTCTTGATACACTGCATAAGGCTTACCGCAAGAGAGATGGAATTTTCACTTGTGGTATAAATTTGCTTGTGGGGTGGCAGTGGTATCGAAGAGAGTTTTTGGGCAAGAAACCAAAATGACTTAAACACACTATATGTCATTAAGTAGCTCATTACTTCAGCCCTACTAAAAATGTAGACATTTTCTGGTGAAATATGATATAAGAACATCCGCAGTTGTAATTTTCTTTGTGTAACAGAAAATACAGGGGTCTCTTAAGATTTTATGGCAATCTCCACAAATGAGTTTGAAAAACCAGATTTCCAAATTGAGAATTTAGCATTTATAAGAAACTTTATAACACAAAGGATGATTTTGCATGTTGTCTTGGAAAAAATTGAGAGGGGATTTCTGAAGTTCAGAAAAGAAAAGCTATCAGTAGTTCTTTTTCTTTAAAAGAAAAGCTATCAAGAGTTCTTATTCTTTAAAATAATCTAAGTAATTAAATGAAAACAAAATAACATTAGTTATTTCCTGTGTGTGTAACTTCGTTAGCATGTCATTTCTGTGAAAGCCTCTTGCACGTGTGTTTTTGCAGACTCTGGCCAATCATTTTTTAACATATTTGTCAGTTTTGGCCAATTACGACAAGAAGATAGAAGATCAGTACCTACAAATTAAATGCAGAACGAGCATTCGGGTGAAGGAAGGAGATACGAATTCGCTAATTGAATTAAGGGGAACCTGTGCCCTTAGTTGTATTATTGGACACCAGAAATCCTCTTTTGGCTCCATACAGTTGTCTGTTGCTCAGGGAACTATTTATGCATATTGAAATAGCTCTCACATTGAGGATGTGGTGGTTGTTTAAAAACAAAACAAAACCAACCAAACAAAACAACCAAAAAAACCCAGTACCCACAGAGGGGAGGGCACCGTGCTGAAAGATGCGCGAGTAGTGTTATAGCCAGCCTAGTACTATTCTGTTGAATTTTCCCATCTGCTTCCAAGGCTACCTCGTAGAGTGAATTTTTGCCGATTTCCGTTCATGAGTTAACATTTCTTTCATCCGGAATACATCCCCGTCATTTAAATAGCATAGGAAAAAAGTGTTATCTGAAAATACCTTATGATAAAGTCTGATTTTTAACTATACGCTAAATGATGTATATTCTGTTTCAAATGGCACATAACTTTTTAGGATGCAATTAAAAGCGTAGAATGGAAAGAAATTGGTAGTCAAAGCTTGGTGTTTCTATGGCATCATTGCTTCCAGTAAAGATGGGACCACCTTTCTACTGTGCTGGTTGAAAGAGATGTTAATACACTTTGATAGGAGAATGAAACGTAGCCATGTCCTCTTCAGAGGGCTGTTCAAATAGAATTAAGCGCTATACTGCTTTACAAAATTCATTGACACGATACTGCTTGACAAGCAGACCACCCACATTTGTTTAATAGGAAACACATTTGACTCCTGCTTGGTTGTATAATGTATGTCAGTTAGACCAGCATATGTATATATATCCATGTACATAACCCAAACACAATGCAGGTTGGGCCAGTTTAAGCAACTTGTAACTTGTGTCCTGTAAAATCTACGCATCGCAGTAAGTCACTACTGTTTCAGCTTCTCATTTGCTTTTAATGAAGATTTTGATCTTAATAGCAATGCAGGATAAATAACAAATATACCACACTTCTGTCTGTCTTAAGCATTATCATGCTTTTAAATACTGGAGGAAGGGTGGTAAGCGGCTTCTCACAGACAAACTGTTAGCTCTAATGTTTCTCACCAGTGGATCTGTTTTATGAGATACTGCAGACTGTTGCTATTATATGGAATGTTTTATATAAATAAACACTGCAGTTACTGAAAGTGTACACTATAAATACGGAATGTATTTAGTATTTTCTGTTTTCTCATTTTTCCACTTTAAAAAAAGCCTTTTTTTATTGCTGTATTTTTACAAACTATGTCCATTTTTCCCTTTATCTACTTTTTTCCTTCCTAATCTTTGTATACTTTTTTGCACTCTCTCTCTGTCTTCCTTTTATTTCCTGTTTATAATTCTGGGCTTCGTGTGTCTCACTTCTGAATATCGTACTAGTCACTAACTGTCAGAGTGTGTAGTATATATACAACAGTTTAAAACAGTGTTATACCTAGATGATGTAGACATGGCTACAAGTCTTAGTTATGAGCAATTGTAGATATGCCTCTAGACCTTGGATTCCATCAGGAGACCGTTGGAGAACTTCAAGAAAAATTCAGACTTCTTCAAACTGGCATTTTGTCTCACCTCTCTAATATTTCATCAGCACTAGAAATTGATGAACTTCTGTAACTTGGATTGTTGCGACTACATTGCTAATTGTTGTTTCAATCCATCCCCCTTGACAGACCAGCTAACTCAAGAATCAGTCATGTTCTGGATACTCTGGAGGTTTGGGGGGAAGAGGAATGGGCTAGTGGCAGTGCTCAGGCTAGTAATTCGCTGAGGATCTCTGATGTTTTCTGTTTAACCCGTGTTTCTGTTTCTTCATTGTATAGGACATTAACTAATCTTCCAAGCTATAGTAGTCCGAAAAGAAGTTGTGTGGTTTGTATCTGCATGGATGAGCTAATCTTGTGGTCCCTGGAAATACTTTTTGCCAACATTTGCTTCTCCTAGTAATAAATACCGTGGACTGTAGCTCTTTGGAAAAAAAAAAAAAAAACGCTTCAGCCTGTTTAT